>OMLB01014641.1:12062-31559 GCA_900302555.1 Myripristis jacobus
TGTGTAGGCAGCTGAGGGTGATGTCTGAAAAAATAGCTGAGCTCGATCACAGCCAGAGCCAGCTGAGGAAGCTGAATGTTGACATGAGGCACTGGCTGGAAGTAGCAGATGATGAAGTGGCTCAGCTGCGCATGGAGAACGAAGTGCTCTCAAACAAAGTGAAGCTGTAAGCAGCCACACTTTGCTCCCTCTTTTTTCCTCAGCAGCAGAGTATCAAACCTAACTTCACTGGGCCAACTGCAGCCGCTGGTAACCGGCTCCTGTGATACCACTGCACTGGGACAGCCAGTCATTCATTACTTAAGAGCTTCTTTATAATGAACTATCAGCACACTGAAAACTTAAAAAATAAACAGTTATTGTTTTTGCCTTCATGTACAAGTGATCTGAACAGCAGTGTGGTGTTTTCAAGCACACATCAGTGCTTTGACCCAGTGGATTAATGGTGTCAGTGTCTTGTGTGTGCAGCATGGAGCAGGTGGTGAACGATGCAGGGCACGTTGAAGCAGAGCTCTGCAGGGTCAGGACTCTCCTGGCTGAGGAAGAGGCCAGGAACAGCTGCAATCAAAAGGAGATCCAGAAATGGGTGTGTGGACAGGCATTTCCTCACTTCCTCATCTTGTCAAAAATGTGAAATACTCTGCTTATTTATTAAGATGGCACATTAGCTCGTGTGTCGTCTTGTTTAACTTGCA
This sequence comes from Myripristis jacobus, assembly GCA_900302555.1. Classification (NCBI taxonomy): domain Eukaryota; kingdom Metazoa; phylum Chordata; class Actinopteri; order Holocentriformes; family Holocentridae; genus Myripristis; species Myripristis jacobus. Next base: position 12,758 of record OMLB01014641.1, read on the forward strand.
GCTGTCAGGTGCACGTTAAATTGGTTCAGTGTTGTTTTGAAAATCTGCTTGAAAAGCAGAGCTGCTGGTTGCCTAACTTTGAATACCTTTACATTTTGGTTATAACTTGCTGTGGTCTTAGTGCTGTTGGTGAGTTGAGGCAGCAAGTTTTATGATTTTTGTTATTTTTCATCCAATGCTTTGTATTCCTCATGATTGGTATCTCTTTGTTTCAATAGGGAAATATGACAGCAGGGTTTTTAAGATACAGTCCAACCTGAGCCAGCAGTATGAGCACCATGTCATTGATATGGATAAGGATATGTGCTGATCAACCTTGGTCTTGTTTTTGTTTTGTGCAGAAGAGCCAACAAAGTGCCCTGAGGGATCAAAATGAAAAGCTCATTGCTGAGGTACGGTGTCTGTTAGCTTTTAGAAGAAAAACTTACTGCTAGCACAGCCAAATTATAGATTCTGTTCCTCTGACTTGGAAAAATGCAGCCATCATGTGGTGTATATCTGGAATCACACCAAGCAGGGACAAAGTGGAGTAAGCCTTACTGATGTCAAAAACTCTGTCCTGCAGTGTTTTTCTGTGATTGAGCAGATGCACAGCTTTACCTGGCCTCACCTCTCACAGAACATGAATCTTAGTTTTTTTTTTTAACAGCTGAAGTGAACTAGTACTTCATTTCAGGAGTGTGACAGAAACTTAAAAATGCTCTTTGTCCTGTCCACATTGCACTTTCCCTCTGACTTGGTTCTGTGCAGTGGAGCCACCTGCAGCAGCAGACAGAGTCGGACCGGATCTGCATCAGCAACCTCCGAGATGCACTGCAAACCCTGCAGGTAACACCAAGTCAACTCTTTCTCTGGTTATTTGTACAACTTAGAGGCATCTGCTCAGTATTTGGATTAGACCTTTAACATAGTGATGCTGTGTGTTTCCTCAGTTTGAAATGGATGAGACTCAGCAAGGGCTGAAGTATAGGGATGATGTTATCCATCAGGTAGGAACAGACTCAAATGCAAGTATCAAGTATCAAGCTTGAACAAAACTCAAGGAGATCTTCTGATGGGTACTAATAGGGTTGGGAAATACTGACCAAATCATTCGCAATATTTTTGACAGAACATCTTGATACTGATATTTTGACAATATTGTTGGAATGACTACTGATACTTTCATAACATATTTATGTACAAGATTTTTGATAAACTGTTATTTGTAATGTGGATATGATGACCAAGCAGCTAGAGACAAACAATGGAACAGCTACAACAGTCTGATAACTTCAGAAAACTGCAGCCTTTTACTGTAATTCAGCCTTTAAAACCAGGAGGAGAGAACACGTATGCCATGTCACAATACTGGGATATCTAGAATCCCAGACTATATCTAGACTCAAATCATGATTTTGGTATAATATCAATATATTGCCCAGCCCTAGGTACTAATCTCTTGCTTTTTATTCCAACATTTTTACTTTTCAAGAGGTTTATAAAGAAGTCATATATGTTTTAATATTCATAACATTTTGAAGATCTTATAATTGGTGTGTGTTTATGTGTGTGATAGCAAAATTTGAGTTTGAAGCACTGTGGGGAATCGGCAGAGGAGTCGTCCAACATAATAAGGGTATGGACATTCACTCACCACTGTCTGACCACTAACTCTGCCTGTTACATTTGAGGGTATCAGAAACACTCTGAACAGGTTTTGTAAACTCATTAAACTGATTCACTGCATAAGTAACAACAAGCAAAAACATATCAGTGAAGAGTAGAATGTGGATAAAAACACAAAAAGTGGAACATCATGAAGATCGGAGATGCAGAGTGTTTTATCATTAGGTTTTATCAGATTTAAGAGGTGTCTGCTGTATCTACTGCAGGAGCTCAGGCTGAAGGTGCAGGACCTGAAGAGCCAGCTGGAGGCCAGGCAGGATGACGCCTCGTGGTGAGACAAACTCTCTGCACTGCTCTGCCGCTAATCATTCATTCCCCATCTGAGAACTAAATACAGTGATGTCCACTGAGTGTGTTTGAACTCATTTGTCTACTCTTGGTTTCCCAGCGCTAGACTGGATGATATGATGGGAGGAGAAGATGGATCAGCTGCACGCCCGCTGTCTTTTGCAGAGGAGATGGCGCTGCTGGCCGCTTCAGCTGTGGTGAGTCAGGATGTGCTCACACGTCATACTTTACACAAAGAGCCAGTGGAATTTTAATGGGAAACAGCCATGCTTTCTGAAGCTGACAGTATTTTAGTAGGACACGCTTTATAGTATGAGCCATCCAGTCAGAACAGAGAGGAGTCACCTTGCCCTGCTCTGCTCCTCTGCCTCCATCACCAGTGTCAGTGCAAACACTCGTATCTAAAATACACAGAGACTCAAACCAGCAGACCATGCAACGTACAAGTGTTTGTTTATACCACCTATATTTATTTTACAACATGAACCAAATGCTGCTCTTTTTCTACAGAAAAAGCAGAATAGTAGTTAACATGCACTGAACTGTATCACCCTGTTGTTAGACTGCTGAACCAGAAACAGTGTAACCCAAGAAGGCCTCGACTCCCCTTTTTGATAGTGAAAATCATTTATTTGACAAAAATAAAGAAATAAAGCATAAATAAAGGTCGGCTAATTTACGGCGTCTTTTAGATCAGTCAAAACTGAACAAACAAACATTGCTGTGCATTAAAAAGTGCATTAAACAGCACATATGTAGTCTAATTCTAGACTAAAATAGAAATTGAAACAAACCTGACTGAGAAAAAAAAAACAGCCTAGATTTTAATAACACAGAGAAAAAATTTAAAAAAAAGAAAATAGAAATAGAAATAAGCTGACTTCTTTAGCCTAACTCTTTTTAGCTACCAGCAGCTTGACAAATTGCCTCAACTTGGCACCTCTACTTTTTGGCTTTTGTTAGATTATTCTTCACAGAGGTCCTGTGCATCGCTGTTCTCACTCTCTTGTCCTACTGGCTCCTCCCACAGAAGGTCGTCTTCACTGCTGACCCTAACTAGCACTGTGTCGCCATCTGCTGTTTTGAATGCATAATGACATGTAACTGTCTAGTCCTTGAATATAGGACAACCTCACTTTTTCAGATGTAATTTCCAGATAAAAATGTTGTAACTAATGATTTATTATTGTTTCATTAGCTTGTGATTACCCTCCACTTCCACAAGTGAGCATTAGAGCGCCCCACTGTGAAGTCTCCACTGTTAAGCACTCTGTCTTCTCAGGAGAGCGCTGAGGCTGCGGAGCAAGAGGCCACAGTGAAGCTGGAGAGTCCGCCTGTCCAGGTTCACACCAAAAGGTACTGAGGCTTTGCATCATTTGACAGTTCTGATGGGCTTCAGTACAAGATTGACTCAAATCCTCCTGTCCTGGGACAGTTTTTATTCTTGGGACTTTTTACTGAATGGTTTGGATCAGGGTTAGTCAAACAGGTGCCATGGAGGGCTGAGAGTCTGCAGGCTTTCATTCCAACCCAAAACTCGACCAGGTGATTTCACTGATCACCTCACTTTCAGGGAGAGAGGAGGAACTGATCAGTGAAATCAACTGGTGGAGTTTTTGGTTTGGAATGAAAACCTGCAGACTCTCAGCCCTCCATAGCACATGGCTGACTAACCCTGGTTTAGACTCTGTGTCTGCTCACTCACCGTCTTCCTTGTCCTTCTGGCATCACTCACCTGTGTGTGTGTGCATGTGCATGTGTGTTTTCAGCTTGTGGTGCAGTTGCACAGGCAGCCTAGCTTTCATGGTGAGCTTCCTGATGACTCTTGGTGTTTGGGCGTATTTTGGAGAAACCTTCTGGAACTGCATGTGCTGTTTACTAGAACCTTTCTGCGATGTGCACTATGTGGGCTTGCCTCCCATCTAACTCCCATGACACCTTCACATATTTGACACTCCCTCAAACTCCATCAACTTATGATTAACTAATAAAATGTCTTTGTATCTAACAGCTAGAAGCAAGGTTTTTTTTTTTGTTTTGTTTTTTTAACTGATTCTCTCATGTTTTTTTGATATATTAGAAGCACAGTTTGGCTTTTTTTCTGTTCATCACATTCTAAACCCTTTCTATTCAGAACGCTGTTGCATGAACATTCAAGGAAATGTTTCAGTCCATATCATAATGAAATTTTAAAAATGTCTGCTTCTCTTTATATCTGCTTCTCTCAACGTCATTGTAAATGAGGCCTCAACCTCAGTGACCATTGGCAATAAATAAAGGTTGAATGAAAAATAGAAAATGTCCTTGCTTGGTAGAGGGTTGGGGTTAGTTTAACAAAGTGTAATAAAGGTTTAATTAAGTTAATCAATGGGGATAATGTCTTTTACCTAGACTCAACACATCAGACCTCATCAAACATGAAAAAGTGTTAATTTATACATTGAATGTGTAATATATGGTAATAGACAGATATCTGTAACCAGTTTACAGAGTTCCCTGACAAAACATTTCTGTATTTTTATGCAGGAGAGCATTTTAAAGTTGTGCCATATATGCACATACTCACTCACACTCAAATCAGTGAGAAAATGTTACAGGTGTCTTTACATGAATTGTTCCTCTTGGTTGGACAACATGCAAGGTCTTGGTTTTGCCTCATTAAATAAAGAAACAGTGCTTTCACTGTTCACTGCGCTTTCCCTTAATGTAAAACAAAAGAACAGTACACATGATAAGATACACACTTTACACACCGGTATCGCAGTCACAGCTCTGTCAGTGTAAAATGACCTCTGTCGTCCTTATGCAACTAGCCCGCCTCTGCAACAAACCACAGTCCGGTGCATTTTTGTATGTCTGTTGTGGGCCGAATGGTGGCCAGGAGTAAATGCCAAGCATTTCATGTACATAATGTAATCTTGAATACAGACAACGGATGAAATGAAGTATCACTGCATAGATGAATTTAACTTTACTCTAGACGGGAAGGGCAACCAATCCTCCTGTCTCCTCCTGGCTGTCTATGCTGTATTTAAACTGTGGGGTGGCGCTGTTTGCACGTGTCTTGCTCCAAACTGATGGGACTATTTTTTTTCAGTTTTTGGACATATGGATATGTAAAATTATGATTTTGAATGGACTGTGTAGGCTTGGTCCAGTTCCTTGTGGCATATGAAAGAAGCCAATGCTTAATTCTGAAAGAAAGACAGCCATCAACCTTCACAGTTAAACTTTTCTTTAATCAAAGTGTAGATCATTAAATGTCAAAGAAACACCAACTGTTACAAAATACATCTAAAACAGTGAGTCATTTTTCTTAATTTGTTTAGTTCAAGATCTACATTTTCCCTCTCACTCCTATGTAACCCTCACTCCAACTGTACACTCTATTGTATCGCACATTTAAATTCCTTGACCTTCATGTGAAACATGGTATCACTTTCATTAAACTGGTTAAAGTTTATTGTTGGACATTACTATGTAGTAGTATGTCTAAGGAAGTGATGATAAAGAACTTTGTTTTATAAGGTTATTATTCCTTTATATGCATCTCACTGGTCAGTGTTGTTAGTGTTGTTGTTTTTTTATCTAGTCAAGTGAACACACTTCCACACTATAAGCAAAATCATTTTACCATTTTGCATATTGTTTCCAAGCTTAAAAAAATTAATTTCCAAATTATATTCCTTTACAACCTTCCCTATTTATTCTAAGAACTTGAGTAGTGTAAATACCAGGCACAATCAACAAAACAGTTATATGAAAGATTATAAATTACTCCCTATTTTATGTTAAAACATTCTAGCTTAGTCTAGCTGTCCTCATGGCACCATTGTTATTGGCATTACCTGGCTGCTGTAGACCAGAGAGGGGCTGATACCCCTTCTCTCACAATATTGTGCTTTTGTCTGCAGTCTGTATGAATGTTAAAAAGATTGGAAAAATATGAGGCTTTGATCCCAAACTAATTTGTCCGTCCCTCCTATGGAAACCAAAGATGAAATGGGGGACAGATGCAGAGAAGGTTAACATTACACAAAGTCGTTGAAGGTACAACCATCGGTCCATGGGGTGGGACAAGTTTGGGGCTGCTTTGGGATTTGGGCTGGAGAAATGCTGATACACTAACAGCCGCTGACTTGCAGATGGTTGAAAGTGACTCGGGCAGTGTTATCTGTGGCTGGGAGCGCTCAGTAACATTTAGGTCTTGCTGGTGATCAGGTAACCCTTTGAAACCCTGGAGCCTATTGACAGGTTTGACCTCACACCCTCAACAGAATTTGCTGCATTTCTTTGAAAATTTTGTTAGATATTTATTTATTTGGTCATTTTCCTAATAATTTTGTGGACATTTTCTCTCTTTTTTAAAAACTAATTTCTTGCTATTCTGCACAACACCATTTTCCCCATGTTTCTGAAGGAAACCAAGAGAATGTGCTCGGGTTTCAAAGGGTTTAACAAGCCAACAGGTGAACTGGGACATCAATCACTGCTTGCTGCTCTTCTCTTTGCTCCCACCTCCAAACAGGGCTCCTGCCAGGGCCACCAGGCCCAGGCCCACCACTGTGGCCACGCCTGCTGCTACGACCACCTCTCCTGCCTTACGCACCTGTGGGGCGACACACACACTTGAATTTGCAGTTGGGATAGCACTACAACAAACAGAGCCCTGACATTAAATTCTCTATTAATGTTATCGATAATCACGGAAAAAAATAACATTTAAACTAGCAGAGCAGTTTTATCTGATATTTAGGGGTACTTTGCACCTATTCAGGGGGCAGTTTTATTGATCTGTGAAATCATAAACACTTTATTTGTACCACTAAGATATTTTATTTTACATCCTAATACATCACATCTGCCAGACTTCTTCCCCACTGCTGGAAACCTCCCTGTCTCAAACTATTTCCTCCTCCACCCATTGGCTGGTGACCAAATTCTGGGGCTGTGTGTGTGTGTGTTTGTATCCAAGTAGCAGTTTATATGACGTTAGGGTTTTTTCTACACTGGCGACATGATACCAACATTTTCTACTGCTCCAGGCTCCGTAATTGATTATTTACTGATCAGACACTGCTACATTATTCTCAGCCAGAGCGCACAAGCCAGAATTGGCCGGCTAATACGCTCCACACATCAGCCACGGTGGCCCCCACGGGACAGTTCTGTTAACAGAACTGTGAAATGTAAAGAAAGGATTTTCATCAGCTGGGAGTGCTTTTTGACCCATGCCCTTTAATTTAACAGACACTTTATGAACCTTCAAGACCCTTCTGCCCCAAGTCTCACTACATATCCACCCCTGCTCTCCCAAGTTACATTCAGGATCTTTCAGTGGCTGAAGTGACAGACTTTGCCCTCACCAGAGGGAGAACGTGTGCTTGTGACCGATCAACGCAGGCCCACCTACCTGCCGGGACTCGGCCTTGCCGTAGCGCAGCTCAGTAACAAAGTGCTCACAGTTGCCCCTGAAGACGCAGTAGGGCAGCTCCTCGCCCACCAGCGAGCGGGCCTCCCTCACAATAACATGCACCGGGCGGGGCTCGTACTTCTTGTCCAGGCTGTTGTTGATTTGCCAGTGGTCGGTGCCCACCACATCCCACAGCTCCTCTCTCTTCACTATGGCCTTCTCATAAAGGACAGACATCATGCTGCTGGCTCCTGCCCCAGGAACCTCGGCTGAGGGGAGACACAGACAGGAAATATAGTTACACAGGGACTGAGTCAGCTGCAACATAGTTTATGACTTTGGGTGAGTTTTTTAAAAGTGTACTGTTTAGTGTCTTCAATCACATAGAATTATATCATGCATGCCGATCAGTTAACCAAGAAAAGGCTAATTTATTTATCTCATACACAGGCATATCACTAGGCACTTAACATAAAAACAAGAAAGAAAAACATAAAACCCAAACACATGATCTAAGCCATACTGTAGTCTGCACAGCTGTAAGTCACAGTTAAAGGATCTTAAATGACAGGTTATAGGCTTGGTCAGTGTTTTTGTCCTGCTGCTGAGTGACTCACATGGGGGTGCCAAGTGCACAACATAGCCGTCTCCAATGTACACAGCCCAGTGCTGATAGGTGCCACGGAAAATCTCCACCAAGTCCCCAACCTCTGGCTTCTCGTCATACTTGAGTTGGGTAATATGGAGAGGAAAAAAAGGGAAAAGCTGCTTGATTTAGCAACAGACTCGCGTGTTTGGCAATCAAGCTAGACATCTGACCCGGCTGGAGATAAACCAACTCTGAGGGGAAAATGCATTCATATAAAAATGGCCTGTGTAACCAGACCACACTGACAGACAATATGCCATGTACCCACCTTACCTCACTGCATCAGTATACAGTATGTTATCCTACCTGATACTGGATATTAATTATATTTGTTGTTTTCCCTGGCAGCCTCCTCTCCCACATGGAAATTAGGTTTACAATTACACATTATAAGTATGCATCTATTTTGTATATTTACATATTCTTTATCAACCTGTCTTGATCGATCTGACTTACTTTCCATTGTGTATGAGACTTACCAGAGTTGGGGCCATGACAGTTTCGTTTCTGTGCCTCTCACTGCTTTCACCTCCAAACACCAGCTGCAGGAGTAATCATGTCGTCAGCCACATTTTAGCAGAACAGATGCACATTAATGCAAATATATAACAAAGTCCCCTACTTATCTTAACGACTAATTTAAACAGCTGTCTTTCCATTGACACAGAACTCCTATCGCTAATTACTAAAATGATAAATCTTTAAGTTATACGCCTGACAGAGCAGCTGACCGACCAACTATTTCCATTTCACTTTCAAAGACAGTATTCCGTGATTAAAACCAAGAGATAGTAAATGTCAGTTATTTAAATAGCCCGAGCTGGTCAATGTTTAGCTATGACATCTTTTAAAAAGTGCGTTTAATTCGCATTTTTTAGCTAGTTCGCACCGAGTAACGCTACTCAACACGGTGGCATCACGGCATCTTCCAGACTGTGACCCTGACAGCTAATATTACCAATAAAAAAAATTATCTGCATCATATTCTGACCTTTACTGCCTGTTTTACGACGCGCTTCCAGTCGGAGACGGAGATGTGGAGATAATGCTCGCCGTCAAAAATCAGCTGCCAAGGATCAGCTGACCGCCCAGCACCTGCGTCAAGTTACACAGTGCAGCCCGGAAACGAGAGGGTGTTCTTCAAAATAAAAGCCCTCTGTGATTTGCTAAAGATAAATGTCGGTGTGTGCGACACAGTGAAAAATATTTCGCTATGTTACGCGGTTAAAAGAACATTTCGAGTTATTTATTAGTTACAGTATTTCTATACATTTGTATTTGTTTTTTGTTTCTTCGTTTTCTCTGCTACGCCAGAGGTGCCCACCAGTGATGCTTTTACTCTTATGGTGTACCACAGGAAATCATTTATATATTATGGCTTTCTTGACACTCATCATCGCACACTGAGGTAACTTGCACATGCTACCTTCAGGGTTGTCGGAAACGTCGGTTTTTGTTTTGCTTTGCTTTCATGTGTTTAAGTGCAAGTAGACACAACATAATAAAATGGTAACTATACCTGGACAACTCTGATTTTTTATGATAACAATGTGTCCAGACATATGACGTTTAGTATTTCGCACAGTTCGCAGTAAAACGCGAGTGCTTAGTGTTACCCTTTATACGATCGTATAATTGGAAATCATGTGACGTGCGAGTAAGCCGAGTAAGCCGGTTAAAATGACCCTTCGTTCCAGTCGATGCCGCCAGATGTCGCCAGTGATCTGAATAATCCGTGTCGGCTTTCCTTCTGTAACGGCGAAGAAGACTCGACTTCCGGATTTGGGGCGCCCTTTCGGTATTTTGTCCTGAAAAACTGACCAAAAATTCAACATTTAACTCTCACTGCTGGTTTTGTCAAAGCCCGTAGCCAAGAGCTGGCTTTAATGTGATGCATTAATGTTAAAAGACCAAGCGATGTCTGTCGTTTTTGACGGGAATCCTCTGAAAGCGATGCAGAGCTCACACACTCACACACCGCAAAATGCACTGAGGTGAGTAGTAGTAGTGGAAGCGGCTCCGCTGCTAGGAGCCGACAAGTCACTTTGTACATTTAGCAGCACTTCTGTGTTTGATATTTACAGTGACACTGCCCGCAAGTGTGGGCCTTATCCGAGTAAAGAATGAGAAAGTAGACGAGACTGTTGTATTAGGTCAAGCTCTGATGGAAAGTTACCAGATTAACAATAGAATCTTTATGGCATTACTGGCAATGATGTACATGATGTGTCCATATGGATGGGACACACACACACACACATAACCCCGTCTTCCCCCCTTCCTCATCTTTTTCTATTAGGGTTTCAACTAACGATTATTTTGATGGTCGATTAATTATATTTTTAAATGAATAATTTATTCTCAGGGACAAATATAATGATATAATGGCTAAAGTGATGACTTCAGATTGTTTCCTTAGTCTGAGTAGCCCAGATTACCAAGATTTTATATTGATGTGAATTAAGGCTCGCCGCTATATCATTATAATTTCGTTATCTACATATGAATATGCGTGATATTAATATCTCAAAAAGCAGCGATATGGACGATATCAAGTTTAGGGTTAGGGTCAGCCTCAGATATTGGTTGGACTGTTCTGATCAATAAAATACTTGAAATACGTGAAGTAACTGCACTTTCTACATCCATGCTCAATATTCAGTGTTGCTGTGTTTAAAATTTCAAATAAGTGTGAACCAATAGTGATTATATATCATCCAGCTATCAAGATATTTGGCATAAATATCAAGGGATGAAATATGAGATTTTGTCCATATCGTGCAGCCCTAATGTGAATGAAGAGAACTAAGCAAATCTTACCATCTAAGTGAAGCTGTAATCAGCAAAGGTTAGAGATTTTGGCTTAAACTTGCTTCAATGATTAATTGATTATCAACAAATCAATTCATCAGCTAATCGTTTCAGCACCAGACTAAACCAAACTGTCTCCCTCTTGCCTCCCCTCCCCTCCAGCACCCAGGAGCTGTACCAGGAGATCAAGTCCTTCATCAGCGGTGTGGACACGGTTCAGGGCCGGAAGCTCAGCGTCCGGGAACATGCCCGCTGCGCCGTGCGCCTGCTGCGCTCTGTCCCGGCCTGCAGAGGAGCGGTGCTGGAGCATCTGAGGGGCGTGTACGATGAGCACGTCTCTGCCTTCCTGCACAGCCTGGAGACAGAGGGAGAGGCCAGCGCCGGGGTCGGCTCCAACCTGGAGGACATCATACAGGTAGGGCAGCACAACCTCCTTACCTCAGGGTTGTGGGTGCAGGAATCTGCTGAGGTGTATTTCACAGTCTGCACATGAAGTGTCTGAAAGTACTCACCAAATCATCAGTCAACTATCAAGCCGGCAGAACTGAAATGCTTACTCAGCCAAAGTGTGCCAACATATGGTTGGTGGCTCATGAATTTCATGTCTTGCACAAGGTTCTTCCTGTATATTAAATTCTGAAACACTTTGAAACTTGTAAAGCCAATTCCCAGTTTTGAAAGTGCTTGAAATTATGAAAATACTAAGAAAAACAAAACAATCAAATGAAATCAGAGGGCCATTTTAACAAGCCACCAAAGACAAATGATTACTGACTTTGAAAAATGTCACTTGCACCTCACCACTCATGTTGATGACCATGTTAGTTTTGTTCAGTCTTCATTGAATATTCTAAAATGGTGTCACACTGAAAAGATAAGTGACATGACTTTTTATATATTCTTAAATATTTGATAATGCTCTGTAAAGAAAATGATCTGAAAAAAATGCTGGGTTGCAGTAAGAAGTGCTGCCATATTATTGTAATAAAGTTTTAGTTGTATTCAGTTATTGAATTATATTTTAATGATATTTGATTTCTGTTTGTCTCCAGGAGGTTCATGGTGTGCTGTCAGAGTTCATCCGCCTCAACCCCCGTGCCTGGGCTCCTCTCGTATCAGCCTGGGCTGTGGATTTACTGGGCCAGCTGAGCAGTAAGCACGCTGGGCGCAGGGCGGCCCCCCACTCCTCCAGCCTGAATGAGCTGCTGCAGCTCTGGATGTCCTGTGCCGCCACACGCTCCCTCATGGAGGCCTACTCCCAGTGCTTGGCAGCAATGCTGGCCTGGTGCCCCGACGCCTGCGTTGATGCGCTGCTGGACACCTCGGTCCAGCACTCCCCACATTTTGACTGGGTGGTGGCGCACATTGGCTCCGCCTTCCCAGGAACCATCATCAGCAGAGTTCTGGCCTGTGGCCTCAAGGACTTCTGCTCACATGGCACCAAGGACCAAGGACTCGGGGTTATGGGAGGAGATAAAGGCAGCAGAGTGCCCAAGATCGGCTCAGTGGTGGGAATCCTGGGTCACCTGGCGGCGCATCACTCGGACAGCATCCGGAGAGAGCTGCTCAGGATGTTCCAGGAGAGCCTGAGCCCTTCAGGCCCTCTCTCTCCCTCCTCATCCTCTTCCTCCTGGGAAAGTTCTCCTCAGCTTCGACGAGCTGCAATACCCTTCCTGCTCCAGCTGGCAGCGCTATCCCCCAACTTGCTCGGTGCTGTATCCGCTGAACTTGTGGAGCTGCTCAGGCCCCCTGTGCTGCTGCAGTTGCAGGCGTTGCTGCAAGGCCTTCCCAGGGAGGAGCTGGATAACATGCTGGGGCTTGCCGTACACCTTATCAGCCAGAGCCCAGCAGGAGGGGCACGAGTTCTTCGCTTTCTGGCCGACACCGCCACCCCAGCCTCAGTCATCATCTCTGGCCCTACACCCTCTCCTCATGAGGGAGTGCGTGAAGCCTGTGACCGCCTGCTCCAGATGCTGCTCCTGCACCTCCATAAGCTTGTCTACAACCGCTCGGATGGAGGAGAAGGCAATCCCCACCACTCTGCTTTGTCCCAGTCTCAGAGGGTCATCCCCTTCCTAGAGGAGCTGCAGGCCCATGTGGGCGAGCTGTGTGCCGAAACCTTGCGGCTTGAGAGAAAGCGTCACCTCTGGCTGCACCAACTGCTGTGCCTTCTGTCTGTGTACGGAGGCCCCAGCGTGGCCACTGAGGCCCTCTGCCAGCTGCTCACCCAGGCCCGCAACCCAGAGGAGCTGGCCTTGGCCTGGCAGCTCCACACCCCGCTCTCTGCCTGCCTGCCAGGCCTCATTCCTGCTGCTGTAGCCCGCTGTGTGGCCCAGATCCACACCCACACCCTGGGGCCCCGGCAGCTCCGGCAGCTGCTGCTCAACCTGGCCGCAGCCATCCAGAGTCAGGATGAGGAGAGAAGAGGAGCAGCAGGCACACAGTCCTCCATGGCTGTCCAGGTGGGTTCGGCAGTCTCAGGACACCTCCATGACTTTTGCCTGCTACTCCTTCATGGTGACCCGGCCGTATCCCATGCCGCTGTGCGCCTCCTGTCCTCCAGCCCCCTCCCTCGCACCTACTCCCCGGCCCACCTTCTTCTGCTGTCCCGCACCGCTGTCACTCACTTCTTTTTGGCACTACGGAGGAGAGGCGAAGGGGGGAAAGTGGGGCGAGATGGGGGCCAGGCAGGAGAGGCGGTGAACTGTTCGGTCCTGCTCCTGTCCCGTTTGGCCGCCTACTCTCCCCTCACTCTCAAGTCGGTGCTTCAGCAGCTGGTGGAGGGAGCGCTCCATAAAGGCAACACTGACCTTTTTGGAGGGCAGATTGCTGACATGGCTGGCGACCCCCCACTGTCCCCATCTCTGTCCCCTGACCTAGGAGCCTCACTGCTGGACATCAACTGCCGGTTCGGCACCACTGTCAACTTCTCCGGCAGCGTGTGGTCTGTGTTTCACGCCGGGGTGATCGGCAAGGGGCTAAAAGTCCGCGCTGCCAGACCACTCCCTGACCCAGCTGGGGTCATCCAGGTAAGCCACCAAGTTTCAGAACTGGAGTCTCAGGCATCATACAGATTAGATTAGATTAGATAACATGAAATAATCCCTGTGGAGAAATTGGGTAATTGCAGCAATAGAGAATAGGATATAGCTAAGAATAGTCAAAAGTGCTAAAGCTAATACAAATAATCCCACTAGCAGAAGAAGAATATGAAGTCCTTTATCTCAGTTTCTTCAGATGATCAAGGTTACTATAATTTGTGTGAGGTTTGATTTTGTGTTTATTCTTGTATTTGTCCTGAGTACTGTCCCACAAAGACCATAAAAGCATCACACATCATCATTCTGATCTTTTTGCCACAGAATGTCCAGACCTTGCTGGCTGTGACGGTCCAGTGCTGCAGCTCCTCTGGACTCAATGGTACCATGAACGGATCTCGACACCCACAGACTGATCCTGATGAGCCGCTGCCCATCAACGCTGAAGCAGCCAAGGTGATTGCAGTCACACTGGTGGAAAACATCTGTCCAGATGTTGCCAATGGCGAACTGTCCTGGCCGCCAGAAGAGCATGCCCGCACCACGGTGGAGCGGGACATCCACATTCGCCGCTGCTTCGAGGCCCACCCCATCCTGTTCCCCCTGCTTCACGTGGTGGCTGCCGGACGCCCAGCTCTCTGCTACTGCTCGGCAGTGCTGCGGGGCCTCCTGGCCACTCTGCTGGTCCACTGGGAGGCATCCCGTGAGGCTTTGGCCACTGACTCCCCATGGCACCTCCAGGCCTCCTGCCTCCTGGTGTCCTGCATGGGAGAGGGCCAAGTCCTGCCTCCCGTGCTGGGGAATGTCCACGAGGTCTTCCCGTACCTCACCCCCTTCGAGGTGAGGCTGCTGCTGCTGGCCGTGTGGGAATATGTGAGGGGCAATGGGCCCATGCCCCAGAAGTTTGTGTTCAGCTCAGAGAAGGGCCTGTTCTGCAGGGATTTCTCACGGGACGGGGATGTGGCACGATATGTGGCGCCCATTCACAGTGTCCTGCACAAAAACATTGATAGACTGGGACACCTGTGCTGGCGGTTCCAGCTCTGAGAAATAACAGGGGAGCAAACACAATTGGATGTTTAGGAGATTGTAAAACAGAGGGGGAGAGGGAATACACTGTTGCATTGTTTCAAACGTGGACTGCAAAGTTATCACTTCAGCTCCATACCAGTATAGCTGCGTGTGTGTGTGTGTGTGTATGTGTGTGTGTACTTTTTGTACCACATTTTTAGACTTTATTCTTTTGTAACTGGCTGTTTCTGTGAGAAAGAAAAATTGACAAAATAAATGACGTGTGTTGTACATTTAATACAATATTTGCCCCCAACAAAAACAGCCTTAATGTTTTCCTTTTGGTTGAAAATGCAGTTCTGTTAAATCATTTCTAGATTATTAGTACAGTTTTCAGATTGTTCTCACAAAGTACATGGTATGAGATTATCTTTGGTATTCAAAATCTGCCTTGTGTCTTTTGTTATACATGCGGCTCTTGTTTCAGGCACTTCACTCAATAAATTTTCAGCTAGTTAAATCAGCTTGAGGATCATGTTATGCATCACATCATAACTCTCTCTTGGTGATTACTGTGGTAGATGTCAGTATTATTGCTTCAAAGTTCCTATCAGTCACTCTCATCTATCTATCTATATCTATACACATACACACATACATATACATAGATAGATAGATAGATAGATAGATAGATAGATAGAGAGGCGTTTAAGTTGTTTATGTTGCCCTGGTTTGAAAGCAGTCAAGTGCAAGAGGTGAGAGAAATCCAGATCAATGTGCACTGATTGGAGCAGGGCTGGTGTCTGGAGCTCCACGCTGACGTGTCCGTGCCTGAGAGGATAAAGACACACAGGAACAAGACATGCACCCTCGGTCACTTAGAGACCCCACCAAATAATAAGACAACATGTTGGCAAAGGGTTTCTAAATCATACAGATCCCTATATGTTGGAATCTGCCCGGTTCATAAAATAAAATTGTTCATAAATTTGGGGAAATTAAAAAAGTCAATAAACCGCTCAGGGGTTCAAATCTTGCTTTCCCAACGATCTTTGATGAGGAGTGAATGGGCGGAGCCAATCCAGAGCATTATCAAGATGGCCACCTTCACTGAACGGTAAGACAATGCAGTTCCGCCGTTTAATCTTGTTTTTATCATCTGTTTGATATCTTATCGGTGCGCAAACGGGCAGCGATTATCGCCGGTGACCATCATCTTAGTATATCTGAGAGCAAACTGACCCAACACAGTTTTATCGCCGCCAGAAATATGAATACTGGAAAAGTCTAGATCCTCCAATTGAATTAACGTTAGCGGCTTGACAGCCTACACTGACTTAGCTAAGGTTGTTAGCCAGGTTAGCACGTTATTCCGCTCCTGTTGGGTCAATTAATGACAATGCTGCAGCCGCACAATAAGTTAAGACTTACTCCATCATTGAAAGATGAATAGTCCATTGACACGAATAGGAACTTAGTTGTTTAGAAATCCCGTTTTACTAGAATACCGGTTAGCCACTGCTAGCTTACTAGCTATTAGCTAATTCAGTCTGTGCGAGCACATCATTCTAACCTCTTTGGCAGGAGTATATCGACTGAAATAAATGCGCACATGCAAGCTCAGTGTACAACACGCACAGAGCATTTAAAATACAGTTTAATTATTAATATATTTACATCATTGAGTTGTAGGAGGATGAGGAAACAGGAAATAGCTAAGCTCGCTCTGACATTTTCTTTCTCCACCTTTCACTTGACGCGTTTACCAGGACGGACAGATCAAAGTCCGCTGTCTTTTCATGTATAGTTTGCTCACACGTAGCTGTGCTAGGACCCGAGAGAGAAAATGCTTAGGAAGAGAGTCAAGCACAGATGCTGTAAAAGAAGTTACCTGAGCAGTGGTTGGTAGTAGCCTAAAAGTTTGCCTGCATCTCTCCTCTGTAGGATGGCGCCTGTCCTGCTGCTCTGGCTGGCTGTGTGCCTCAGTGGGACCTGGGCTGTGGACCGGGGTAACTTCAAGACCTGTGACCAGAGTGCCTTCTGCAAGTGAGTCGGCTGACTGGCAAGACAGACAAGCCTGCATGCATTAACAGTAGATGGACTCAGCTGAAGTTACAGTTGTCATTTGCCAAAGAAAAGCATAAGGCTGCCCTTTGATCTGTGGTGTGGATGCTGTTAAAAGTATGTGTATCCCAACAGGCGTCAGCGAGCGTTGAAGCCCGGCCAGTCTCCCTACCGAGCGCTGCTGGAGACCCTGGAGCTGACCAACACCAGACTCACCCTGCAGCTCATCAATGACAATAACAAGGTACAGCACAGATACTCGAACACATCACATAATGTATGATGTTCCTAAATCTTGCCTGTTGCCTACTTCCCATGTCACAACCCTTTTCATGTTTTTAATAAGGCCGGGACAATATGTTTATCCTCTGATTCAATCCTATCACGATATCACAGTGCTGATTCATGTATTGTAATTCCTAAGTTGTGCAGGTCTACAAGTATTGGGATTTGATATCACAATTTATTGCGATTTTTGTTTTTTGAACTATCCTCTGTTCTGTAAAGTGCTCAGAAACTCCCCCTTATTGTCAATATGCCTGGAAAACCATACACCCTCTGAATGCCCTCGGTATCTAGTTTGTAGTTTCATGAGGCTGTGATTATCCCTGAGGTCACAACAGATATTTTGTTATGGGGGCTAACACCATCACACATAAAATGTGGCTCACTGAATCCACAAGAGTCTCAGCTTTACAGTCAAGCCCAATTTATGCAGCTCCAAGCCTGTTTAGGCCCCAGTATGCAGAAAAAGACCATTTTAGAATAGGTGAAAATAACACGTTTGTACTTCATGCAAACACCTGCATGGTTTGTGCCCCAAACTGCTAGGTATTGGCATAAGGTGGGCATGTCTGCAAAGGGGAAACCTGTGGGTGCCCATAGAGCCCATTTTCATCCAGATATCTTCAGGTCAGAGGTCAAGGGACCCCTTTGAAAATGCCATTTTTTCCCTTGCCAAAATTTAGCCTAACTTTAGAGAAATATTTAACCCCCTTGCCGACATCCTAGCATGACATACTTGGTACAACAGATTTCTTAGGATGATACCAGCATCTTTACTCTAAATCGATTGTGGAATAAAAAAAATGACTAGAAAATTGAAATTAGAAAAAGGATCACAATACTTATGTGAATCTTTTTTTTTTCTTCCACCACCCCTAATGTTTACTGTTACTTTGAAGATATACTGGCATTTAGAAATGCCGTAACTGGATGTGATGAACTGCTGACGTCAAATATCATCCCAGCCACAGTGAATGTTAAGCCCATTTTACAGTATGTCCCTGTGGATTTTTATGTGGTCATGTCAGATAACCAGCCATCATGTGAGATATTTGTGTGTAGTAATGTAATCAAATGGAGGAGATGTGTGTTTATAAAAAATAAATTACTTAATGTAATTTAATTTTTATACTAACTGAAGAAGCTATGCTGAGTGAAATCAGCTGCTGTGTTGTGCTGTTGGAATGAAAACCTGCAGACTCTCAGGTCTTAATGGCATACAGCTCGGAAAACGCAGCTATAAATGGATTAGGAAAAGGTACTAAGCCATTAAGTTTGATTCTGTTGACCCGTAGACATGCAAATCAGTTGGACCCAAAGGTAAAAAACAGCTTGCTTCTTACCCTCTGAGATCTGTTTCGAACTTTAGAAAATAAAGGTAAAATATAGGATATCTGTAAAATCCCACTTGCCACAGGCCACAATAGAAAACCAAAGTAATTCAATCAATAAGGGAGAAGGGGCAGTCTGGAAAATGTTCACCATGCACAAATGAGCCTTTTACGTTATCTCATCTCATACAAGTTAGAATGTAAAACCTCATTGTTCACCAGATGATGATTAAATTCCTCAGTG
>OMLB01014641.1:31579-43875 GCA_900302555.1 Myripristis jacobus
TTTCTCCCACTTCTCTCTCTCTCTCTCTCTCCTCTTTCTCTCTCTCTCTCAGGTGCGTCTGCTGCTGGAGCTCTACCGTCTCCAGGGCAACATGACGAGGGTGAAGATTAACGAGCTGAAGCCGCTGAAACCTCGCTACGAGGTCCCAGACGTGCTCATCCAGGAGCCGCCTACAGAGCCGTAAGTCCCCCAGGGCTTGGACTGATAATGGAAAGGGGGGGGGGGACATAATGTACACCAGTGACATTAAGCGTCCATGTCCCTCAGTCCCGGAATATGCTCAGTTTTCATCACAGATCAAATAGTGCCATGGATTTAAAAGTCAAATCAAATGGAGCAAATTTTTTAAATATGATGCATAGTCACAGCTTGTACAGAGTCTGTTTACTTACGGCCTGGTGGTTGAGGAGGTGGAAGGAATACAGGAATTAAGATGTTAATATTTAGTTCTTTCAGTAAAACAAGTTCAAAAGGGCCATCTCAGCAAAAGAACTGGACTTCATGATTAATGTTTTGTGGCTTTTGCAGTGTGAATCTGTGCCATTAGTTCAAACTGTGATCATCTAGGTTCTGTTAAAAGATTAACTCCAGCACTGACCGTTTTCAAATGCAGACAGGCTTTAGAGGCTTTAGAGGATTTTTTTATTATTATGGAGAGAGATGAGCTGTAGTGGAACATCGCTGTGTCGTAGGTTTTTTGGGGACAAAATTGGGTTTGAGTTTACAGTGTAACATAGTAATTGACTGATCATAAGATTCCAATGTAATTCTCTTCACGTTTTTACTAAACTGAATCCACTCCATTCCTTCACCCTCCCTGTCCTCGCCGTCTCCCTCCTCAGCATGTCCCTCCTGTCTCAGGATGAGAACGGGGTGGTTCTGTCCCTGGGGGCGGAGTCTCAGAGGGTCATAGTCAGTGCCCGGCCCTTCCGATTGGACATCATGGAGGGGCGCGAGGTGCTGATGTCAGTAAACTCACGTGGCCTGCTGGCCTTTGAGCACCTGAGGATGCGCAAGGACACGTGAGAAACCACGCGTACACACACGCAATCACACTCACATTTACACATACACACCTTGACCAGCCCTCTCTTATAATCCACATCCTCACTCAGTGGATGATTCTCTTTTTGTTCCCATGAAATGGTTTATTTTTTCAGTATTGTCTGACTCGTTGTTCTGTCCTCTTCTCCCTATCATCCTAGTTTCTCCTATAAAGTAACTAGCACAGTGGCTAGCGTGTGGGATAATATCAAGTGGGTATTCTCTAGGTAAAGACCCTTAAGATTTGTAAGTGTGTATACTGTTTCTTGTGCTAATGCTGCCAATAGTGATGCAAGATGCAGGGCGTGCTAGACTTCCCATTACACTGAACACAGTGTTTAGTCTCAAATATGTATGAATGAGAGAAAAGTGTGTGTGTGTGGCAGTGTTGATCCACATAAATTTGTAAGGGGTCAAATTGGCCTCCTGTTACTTTCTAGTGAGCCATTTTCATATTTTGGGGGGGTGGTAATTTAAAATGTAAGGGCAACTTAAGAGGTTTATTTTCAGCATATTTCATGAAACAAACAATAAGAAATCATCCAGAGGGAACGTGAACATTCATCTGAAGCGCACAGGGCCTGAACGTCTCAGGCCCGGCAATGATTTTCACTGTATGTCATTGTCTTGTCAGATCAATGTTTGGTGGCTGAATCACACACCTAGAGTGTCACAGTAGCAAACTGATCCAACACTGCAACTGCATGGACTGATTGGGCTTCATGACCACTTAGGTTAACTAAAAAGTATTTATGCCCTGCCTGCAGAGTTCATGGTGCCAGCTTGTTGCAATAGCCAGGAAATGCACTAGTGCCAGGTTTAGAATTCAAGTGAGCGTAATCATAATCTAGCCTGATCATGTCCATAGACCATTTCCCACCAGATATTGTACCTTGTGTTAAATCCTCAGGCAGTGCAGCCCAGTCTCCCTAATCCAACAGCAACATCTCTCTTTGTGGTTATGCTACCATTTACACCTTATGTTTACATGTAAGATTCCCCTAAATGAGAATTTCTTTTGAGCTCGATTGAGCTTTAAAAATAAGCTACATCCTGCATGTGTGTGGAGATGGCAGTTACATGCACCTACTGAAATTTTATCAGACCATGGCTTGTCTGAAGGGGCCTAGATCACACACTGTGATGTGGTTGGTCCATTGGGTACAGGTGGTTCTTTAAGGAGCCTTATGGGTGTTACAACATGCAGCCGTCTATAGAGGTCCTGTCCCATGATGCCTAGCTTGAAATAGCCACAAGGTAGGGAGTTGCTCAGTCCCTTTTGTCATTTAATTCCTGTAGGATATGTAGCTGATTTCTTGTTAGTAATTAGTGTGCAGTCAGGAGACAATCACCGACCACCCTGTATGTATGTCCTCTTCTTTTTATCATAGTGTGATTTTTAAACCCATATCTCATTACCCATCCACTGCATATGCTTCTGCCCGGGTAACATGTCTCTCTTCCTGCCCTATACTGTCCTGTCCCCTCATTCCATTCTTCCTGTGTGGAGCAGTCAAGCAGACCCAGAGGCAGAGAAGAAAGAGGAGGCTGATCCGGCTAATCAGGCCGAGGAGGTGGGAAGCAAGACACATAACAAGACATATAAACATATCTTATCTCTCTCCTGTTTCTTCCCCTTACTTTTCCGTTTTCAACCCCTTTCCTACAATCCTGATTGGTTTTTCTACTCTCTGACTCTTTCATTGTTCCCCCTTTCTCTACCAGGCCGTAAATGAAGAGGAAGAGAAAGTAGAAGACGGGATGTGGGAGGAAACGTTTAAATCGCATTCAGACAGCAAACCTAACGGTAAGTCTCCTTGCTGTTTGGTCCTGCTCTCTGCTGGTCTCTTGGTGGTGCTTGTGATATTTTGAATTATAATGAATCTCAGCTCATACAGCCCTTGTCACAGTGTGTGTGGGAAGGGGGAGTTTTGTATTCCTTGCTGAAATAAGCTGGCATGCAGGAAGTAATGAAACTGTTTTTACATTACCATTATCAGGTACATAAAAATGACTGACTACAATTCTTGCTTTTATCATTTGTTATCTCCTCTAACACCCGATTGGTTGCTCTCCCCCCTACAGGCCCGTCTGCTGTCAGTTTAGACTTCTCGTTGCCAGGAGTTGAGCACGTTTACGGCATTCCAGAACACGCAGACAACCTCAAACTCAAAACCACAGAGTGAGTCACAGCAGCACCCTGTTGCATTTGCAATGCATTTTCATTTAGTCAATGAAAGGATTCGTTATGTTCTGCGAAAAGTATGATATATTTGAGTAGCTCTCTGATATTTCTACATGATCTGTAGCATTGTTCATTCTTGCATTATTGATCAAGCTTCACTTTGTCTGTGCGTTCCAGTGGGGGGGACCCATATCGGCTCTATAACCTGGATGTGTTCCAGTATGAGCTGTACAACCCTATGGCCCTGTATGGTGCTGTCCCAGTCATGCTAGCCCACAACGCCCAGCGGACCACCGGCATCTTCTGGCTCAATGCCGCTGAGACATGGGTGGATATCAGCTCCAACACTGCCGGAAAGGTAGAGACAGCCAAGAGCTGGCACAACACAAAAACGTGAGCACACACACACAACTTGTTTGCCTTACAGTCCTTCACTCAGTGTGACTCTGGGGTGTCTGTGTCTTTCCAGACAGTCTTTGGCAAGATGCTGGACTATGTGCAGGGCTCAAGTGAGACGCCACAGACAGACGTGCGCTGGATCTCTGAGAGCGGCATCATTGATGTTTTTGTTATGCTGGGACCGAAGCCCCAAGATGTTTTCTCCCAGTATGCCTCGCTTACAGGTCAGAAGATAGATGACTATCCTCCTGCATGAACATTATAGCACACTTTCCCACATCTTTCAGTGATTCATGTACATCCTCATGCACATTCACTAAAAGGTCACAGTGTGGGTCACTGGAGAAAGTTCAAAGTTGGCTTTTTTGTTCAGTTGCCGAGGGCATCAAAACTAAAACATGTACCTCCTAAGAATAGCTCTGATTATTTTAAGCCAAAATAATGTTTGCACTTGTTTCATAGAAATGTATTACCCCATTTTTTCAATGCTGTTGAATTTAAAACTTTCTCATTTACTTATACAATATATAGAAATGTGTAAATCATCATAAAATGCAACAGCTCAAATTATAGGAGAATTTTGACAGAGGCAAAATTAAAGACCATATATGGCAACATCACTCAAATGTTACTGTCACTGTCAAGTTATTGACTTATCCACCACTGACAGATTTTACCAGCATTTGGCAGATAGCAGATATTCATTTTGCACTGTCTTTGACATCAGATTTTAGTTGGGATGGGACATTTTTGGTCCAACCCACTGGGCCTATATCTGATAGCAAGGTGGACATTTGTGAACCCAAAAGACACTTTCTGGTTTTAAGAAACTCTCTCTCTAATCGTACCTGACCTCCTTGTCTTCTCTTGTCTTCTCCCAGGCACCCAGGCCTTCCCTCCCCTTTCTGCCCTCGCCTACCATCAGTGCCGCTGGAATTACAACGACCAGGAGGACGTGCAGGCAGTGGACGCAGGCTTTGACCAGCATGACATCCCCTATGACTTCATTTGGCTCGACATTGAGCACACCGACGGCAAGCGCTACTTCACGTGGGACCCACACAAGTTTGCCACACCCAGGGACATGCTGCAGGGCATCATGGACAAGAAACGCAAGGTAAGGGTGACAAGTTACCCAACACCACTGTGCTAAGAGAAAGTGACACCCACCAAGGACAAAACATAGGACAGAAACTTGCCCGAAGCTCTAGTTGACCCGCTTACATTTCCCACAGTCTGAGCAAAGAAAAGTATCTATATTTTTCTCACTTTCTTGCCCTGCCCTCATGTGTTTTTTTCTTCCTTTATCCATCAACAGATGGTGGCTATTGTGGATCCTCATATCAAAGTGGACAGCAACTACAAGATCCATAATGAAATCCGTTCTCGGGGTTACTATATCAAGAATAAAGACGGTGGAGATTACGAGGGCTGGTGCTGGCCTGGTAAGAGACAGAGGATGTGCTACCCATCCACAGAAGTTGCACTCTCAATTTATATTGCACTATTATAAATCCAATTTCATGGTCTTTTACTGAGGTGCTGGGGGTTAATAGCTCCTATTGGAGAGACACATCTAAACACTTAAGTCATTGCAAATTACATTATTCTACTCAAGGTTGATTGGTTGATTTCTCACCCTCTCCCCATCAAACCATTTTCTGATTTGTTTTGTTTGATGTCCTTCAGGCAATGCAGGCTATCCAGACTTCACCAATCCCGAGATGAGGGCCTGGTGGGCCAGCATGTTTGCCTACGATCAGTACGAGGTGAATCTTAAGGCTGCCTTTATCTCTGCTCTGTTGAAGAAAAATATTTCCTCATGTGGAACTGTGTGTGTAAATAACAAAGCACCATAATTGGAACAATAGATGTTCACAGCTTTACACCCACTTTGGTCAGTGATACCACTAATCCTTTTTTTTTTTTTTTAGCCTTTATTTAACCAGGGAAAATCATAGACTATTTTTCAGCAGCTTCCAGTTTCATTCACACATTCCCACCTCGATGGTGCTCAGTGCAATGATATTTTTAATTTAATTTAATTTTTTTGAGGATGGGGAGAAATTTGTCTTAGATTCTTAAGACTTTCCCAGCCTACATCTCTAACTCCTCTGTCCACTCCGCAGGGTTCCATGGAGAACCTCTACACGTGGAACGACATGAATGAGCCGTCGGTCTTCAACGGCCCAGAGGTCACCATGCACAAGGATGCAGTGCATGGTGCCTGGGAGCACCGCGACTTGCACAACCTCTATGGCTTCTATGTGGTGAGTGTACACCATTTTATGAATTGTGGCTTTGTGCAAAAAGTGTATTCTGGGCAGCGTTTTTTGTAATATGTGTGTGCATTTCGGATGCTGACTCCTCCACTAACTGTCCTGTATGTGACCTGCAGCAAATGGCCACAGCGGAGGGCCTGGTCCAGAGGTCGGGGGGAGTAGAGCGACCATTTGTCCTGACCAGGGCCTTCTTTGCTGGGTCACAGCGCTATGGTGAGCGTTCTGCTGCCTTCACTCTCCATCATACGTCCTTGTTTTTCTGTAGTGCAAACAAGCAATATTATCAGCATAACTGGCCTCTCCCAGGTCAAGCACTTTGTTTTTCTGACAGTATGGCTCAACATGTAATGTTAATGTGCTTGTAATACAGTGTTGTAACACTGAATTAGATATTGTTTGTCATTAATTATTTCAACCAAATTTTCATCCAAAGTCTTGTGTAAGACTTGGATCACTTGAAAAAAGGCTTAAGTTCCTTTCCCAGGGTATTCTAGCACAGGACCTTTGTAGTCTTTAAATAATGGGTGTTTGTGTGTCTCCAGGTGCCGTGTGGACAGGCGATAATGCTGCTGAGTGGGATCACCTGAAGATCTCCATCCCCATGTGCCTGAGCCTGGGCCTGGTGGGAGTGTCTTTCTGTGGGGGTAAGCATCACCCGCCTTAAGGTCAAATGATTCTTCTGCGCTGGAGAGTCTGTGTGCGCACTGAGCTGACTGCTCCAGTACTGGACAGCTGAGTGTCAAGATTTGATCAATACAACACCGATAAAAACAGAAGCAAATTATGTTTATATTCGTAGAAACGGAGTGTTCCCTTTCGGACACATTGGCAGTGTTCAAAGCAATCTTTGGGATATTTCTTACCATGAATTTGTGATCTCTTACAGTTTGAATAAATTTAGGATGAATTGGCAACATCAGAGAATCTTTGCAAACCTTAGTTCAAGCCAGTTGAAGAGATACGACAAGATGACCTGAACCTGTTAGCTATATGATCTGTAATATTGTTTTTTTAATAAAAGGAATGGATGATACATTTTGTTTATAACTGCAACAAGGTATCCAAACTGAATTTGCCAATATGACAAACAAGTGAGCCATCAAAGTTAAAAGCTAGTTATGTTTCCTTATCTCCACATAATGCAAATGGTGATTTAATAAACAAATTAAAACTTTAAATAGACTGTCAAAATAAAAGATGGGCTACATTGAGACATTGGTGCTCAGGCTTTCTGGAGCTTGACGGATATAGGTACATTTTTAATGTTGCAATACAGTTAATAATCAATGTTTGTTGAACACATTGGATGTTGAAACAGTCGTTCAAAGGCAACAATGACCTGTTGATTTTCCTCTCTGTTGGGAGTGGTCAAACAGGTTTTACTATTTAGCAACATGTTGCCGCCTTTGACAACTAAGAACTACAAGTGTTGGTTATAATGTGCAACAGTTGCCCTCTTTAACATCAGCATGTTGAAATTCCCAGCAGTCCAAAACCCAGCATGCATTGAATCACAAGTGGCTCAGAAAGAGCAGGACTGTGATGCTGACTCCTTTTTGAATGGACAGGACAGGCACCTCCGTTAAAAATCAGTATTCCTGAAGACATTTGACCTGAATCACCAAAAAGTGACTGATAATGTTATCATGTAAATGCACATGATGTGTTGCCATAGTGAAGGCACTGGTTCCCTGGGTATACCAGTAGCAGTTATATTTAACAGTCCTGGCTGCTGTGCCTCATGCGCTCTCCAGAGAATGAAGCAACGATCACTGTCATATTTTGTAACAGTCATCAGAGAAAGTTTCCTGGGTACATCAAGCAGCTCTCTTTCTATCCCCTCTAATTCTGATGTAGGTGTCCCTGTAGGTCATTACTGTATGTGTGAAGCACTGCTTTGTTCCACCAGTATTTTATCACACTGCCCAGGTGCTTCCTGGCTTGACTTAACATCTTTCCTGTCTGTGCCATAGCTGACGTTGGTGGCTTCTTCAAGTCTCCAAGCAGCGAGCTGCTGGTGCGGTGGTACCAGACAGGTGCCTACCAGCCGTTCTTCAGGGCTCATGCCCACCTGGACACACCACGCCGCGAGCCCTGGCTGTTTGGACCCGAGAACACGGCCCTAATCCGGGAAGCAGTGCGTCAACGCTACGCCCTGCTGCCCTACTGGTACCAGCTGTTCTACCATGCATACCACACTGGAAACCCCGTCATGAGGTGGGCACATGGAGATGAGAGTATGTGTTTGTATTTGTGTCCCCTCCAGTAGTCTCACCTCTGGAGGTGAGGAGAGAAAAAAAATCAGTGCATCAAGACATTGTGTTTTTATTTTTTGTTGTTCAGAATCCATTCTGCAAATCCTGATACTGACAGGTGTAAGCCCTGCTATTTTACAGAGGAGCAGGTTTTTCACTTTATAAAGACTCTGCTCCTGTAGGTGTCAGATTAGGAATCGCAATGTTGTAGCTTTGAGAAATTCTGAGGTCCTGCTGGAACTTCATCTGGACCACTTCTCCCAGTCAAAATAGACACAATATGCAACCTAACACATTTACACACAAACCAGACTTGACACTTCTTGGATGTCTTCCTGTATCCTGTGATTAAGTCTGACACAACTGAGTTTGAATGCTTGTTTAGTTAAACTCAGATTTACGCTCTTCCAGTGTTTGCATTTTCATGGTTTTGCAAGTTACTACAATGTGCTACATCACACAGAAATGTGATTTGTGAATTCAGTTTTTGTCAAAATTGTATTTTCAATACCAAGTACCCTATAAAATGCCCACTGTTACTCACCTCTCTCTTGTAGACCGTTGTGGGTGGAGTATCCTCAGGACACTGCTACTTTTGCCATGGATGACCAGTTCTTGATTGGTGAGTCAAACACTCTTGTGCACAAAGGTTTTCTTCCACACAGTTTGAGCAAACACACAGTGCATGCATGAGCAGTGTAACTGATCACACGGCAGTACAGTGGTAAAGGAGGGATAAGAACATTTGGCAAAGTGTAGGTGCTTTGGATCTTGTTTTCAGTTTTCTTGCTGTGTTCGTTTTCCTGCCATACACTTCAGCTACAAGAAAACTGGAAACTGAACTGGAGGAGTCAAGGGCAAGATAACTGAATAGCAAATGAAAAATTGAGAATTTTGTTGGTTGGAAGTGGTTCCCAACACTGCTCACACCATTTTGCTTTGCTGCAGGGAGGGACTTGTTGGTTCACCCAGTGACTGAGGAGGGATCCAGAGGGATCACTGCTTACCTGCCTGGTAAAGGAGAGGTGAGAGGCTTGTTTCATCTGTCATAACAGTCCTGAAAAAGAAGCACAGACATCTCAACACATACTTTGGCTGTCTGTCCTGCCTAATGCCTTAAGGCCTAATTTCAATGGAAAATGTGCATGGTCCTGTCAAGGGAAATGTTCCTTTATATGACTGGATGTCATTAAGATGAACGCACATGAAGGTTTTCTTGCTGTTGATGAGTCCCTATTCTAACTTGTGTGTCTTTTAGGTTTGGTTTGATGTCCACACCTTCCAGAAGCACAACGGGGCCCAAAACCTTTATGTCCCTGTCACCATGAGTTCTGTAAGACACACACGCAAATAAACATACACAGTGTGCAGCTAACACTTTAATTACACATCAAGGAGGACCAATAGATTGTTGAATTGTACTGTGTTTCCTCATTTGTCTCTGGTTGACTTGTAGCCTTGTGTCCTCTTGTCAGATCCCTGTATACCAGCGAGGTGGCTCCATTATTCCCAGGAAGGTTCGAGTTCGTAGGTCTTCCACCTGCATGGAGCACGACCCCTACACTTTATATGTGGCTCTCAGTCCTCAGGTAACTCAAAGACACACACAGACTGCTAACACGAGGAGAGCCTCTCATTGTCCATTGTTATTTTGTCACACAGACTGCCAAATGGCACGGTCATATTTGAAAGGTCTGACTGTCTCTCTGTAACAGAGAACCGCCGAGGGTGAGCTCTACATCGATGACGGCCACACCTTTAACTTCAACAAGAAGGAGTTCATCCACAGGAGGCTGTCCTTTGCCAACAACGTCCTCTCTTCCATGTGGGTGATTAAAGGACTCTCTCTGTTTCAGTTCTATAAGAAAACAAAAAGACAGTGTGCTGAGTATATTATCACGCCACCATGAGTGATAAGTTAATCAACAAAGGCATGTCAGCAGCTGGTTGACATTATGGATTGTTTTCAGATGTTTTTTTTTTTTTAAATCTATATAAGCCATAGTTGTCTTACCTTGGCCTGCATATCTGGACAGGAACTATTCCACAAGACCAACAATGTAAAATGTCAATTTCAAAGTGAAAATACCAACAAAAGAATGTGCCAACTAACATGCCCTGGCACATACATTAACTTGAATCTCTCGCAAGAAGACACAGTGGTATCCCCGTTTGAATCTGTGGCAACAAGACATGATTGGTTGTCCCTAGCCAAAAGAAATAAGGGAAAAAAAACAAGATTCCAAACTGAGGCAGTTGTTGATCACTTGTGACTCCCACTGGCTGCTTAAGAGGAGTGAGGACTCAACTGTGGTATAAAACAGGTTTTTCAAAGGTTTTAAATGACCGCAACCACGTGAGGTCCTTGATGATGCATCCATAACTGGGCATAAAAAAAAATATTAGGCTGATAGGCCCAGTAGTATGTGAGATTAGCTGCAGCCAGACACACACTCTCACACACACACATGCCAAACACATGATCCCCTCCAGCCTGCCACCTGTCAAGTCCACCATCAGATATTATTTCTGTCATTGCCACTCTGTGATGTTCCTTGCCTTCTGTGATTTACTTTAGCATTAAGTGATATAAGGATATACCTGACTCAGAATCAAATAAGATTTTTTTCTTAGTCTTTCTGGAAATCAGAAAATGAATTGGCACAAGTGTCAGTGTTCATAGGAGTTCATAATCTTGATCATTTCTATATCATGTTAATGGTACAGAAAGCTTCGCCTGGACAGTTGACAGGATCCAAATCGCATCAGCTTCAGTTTTTTTAGTGAAGGTGAAATGTGGACAAAACTTAAGTGTTGACCTCTCCCTGTCTCTTTCAACAGTAATCTGGCTCCAGATGCTCAGTTTTCTACCCAGTCTTGGATCGAGCGTATCCTCATATTGGGAGCCAGTAAGCCCAGTAAGGTTACCCTCAAGACTGCCGGTGAGTGCTTGAAGTGATTCTTCATGTTTTTATATGGTAAAATTATTATGTTAATGTTCCCTAATTTGATGTGGAGAACCTGGTGGAGTGGGTGCACACTGAACTTGTCAGGATGCTGCAACATGTTGGAGCAAAGAATCAAAATCTGAAATGTGACTGGGCATGGATTATTCAGGAGTACAGCATAAACTACTTAGATCTCTCACTATATTTCATTATTGTGGCTTATAAAAGCTACTGCCAAAAATAACTCTCCCTATAAATAGACTAGTAAGTCAGTAATACTGTTTGCTTTTGGAGGCCAAAGATCACTATTTAGAGGACCAGATTTTGCCTGTGTGCCCCCATTGCTTGTTGCCCCCAAGAGATTCAGTTTTTCCTAAATTATTTTTTTCCTCAATTCAGTGGTTGCCCTGTTAGCTTCATTGTTAGCTGCTTTCTCTCTCTCTCCAGATGGTCAGGAGAGCCAACTGGAGTTTGATTTTGACGCCTCCATGTCAGTGTTAACGCTTCGCAAGCCCGGCATGAACGCAGGGGCGGACTGGACCGTGGTGCTTCAGTAACCATGGAGACGAGACTGGAGGAGGAGGAGGAGTAAGCGACTGAATTGTACTGAACAGGAGAAGGAGAGAGAGGGACTGAGTGGAGCAGACACAAGCGCTTATACAAGAGACAGACTCAAGCAAGACGACAGGAGAACTGGCTCAGCCACTGTGGAACATGGAGAAGAGAGAGAGACTGAGGACCTAAACACACACACACACACACACACACACACACACACACACACACACACACATACACTTTAATACACATGCCATTCGCACACACACCTCTCCACTCATCATTTGTAGTTTTCATCCATGCATACCAATTACTCCCTTCCTTGCCACCTACTGTATAGACACACACACACAGTGTGTACACCTGTCAGCAGGACTAAGCCACATTACATCCATACCATGTCCCTCTTGTGTTCAGTCAAACTAAAATGGTTGGTCACCTAACTGAAGGGTTACTACTAGATTGATAATTTTGTCTTTTTTTCAGTTTTGATAAAGAATAAGAAAATCAAACCATGATGTCATTGTAATGAATCTTTGGGGGTAGGAAAACAACACATAGGCACATTGTTTGTCTTCTTTTTTTTTCTTTTTTTTTTTTATCGTGAACATTGCCCCCCCGCCCC
>OMLB01014641.1:48839-61016 GCA_900302555.1 Myripristis jacobus
AGTAAATAAAGGACAGTGGTGTCCTCATTTTTGTTTACTCTAAAGAGCCACTTCCTGTTCACTTCAGGTGTTTTGGAGAGGATTGACAAGCAGTGGAGTTAGCTGGTAAACAAATGACACCTGTGTTTTACTGTTCCTTTAAACTTTCTAAAAGTTACTAGTTGTTTACAGGAGAAACCCATGCCAAAGCACGTAACTACACACAGTTCTGTGGCACTGTTGCAAAAAAAAAAAAAAGTTGCATAAGAGTCATGGCTAAAGTTTGACAGACATGAGGCAAATGCTCATGTGGAGAAGTCACATAACTTATGGCAGCTTATAGCCTGTAACACTCGAGCATGTGGAGTTGGGCTGTAGACATTTTCTGACTTGTTTCCATCTGTCACCGTTAGTGTGTTTGAAGACGCGGTGGCAGCTGCAGGGCTGGACTTCCACTCAGACCGGCTGTGGGATCTGTACGTGGAGTGGGAGAAGGAGCAGGGCGACATGAGAGCAGCCACAGCCGTCCTGGACCGGGTCCTCATGGTTCCCACCCAGCTCTACAACACCCACTACGACAAGTGAGACCAGATACACACACACACACACAGTGTTTATAATTGGATGTTGGTTTCCAATCTAAATTTCAGGAGGTCTCAAAGGTGTAAAAATGTATCTTACTTAAGTGAGTTATCATAACTTTCTTTTCTGATAGCTGCCTTTGGAGCAAAGTGTCAAATCCCACCAGAATGTTCCCCATGGTGTTTCCTGTTCCTACATTAGTCTTCTCATCTTCCCGCTCCAAACTAAAATGTCGCCCTTCCCTCCAACAGGTTTAAGACCCATCTGAACAGCCACACGCCCAAGGAGCTGCTGTCCCCGGGAGAATACGAGGAGCTTCGAGCGCTGTGCCGTCAGAGCCAAAAGGCCGAGCGAGCCGAACAGGCCCAAGAGGAGGAGGAGGAGAGGCCGCCGGGGGAGGAGGAGCCCGCCACCCCTGAGGGCAATGACACAGTTAGTAACTTCTCACTTCCTCACACTTCATCTCAAGGATGGTTTTTGAAATTCAGTGACAGTTAACAAAAAGTACCACCATAATTTAAGAAGAATCTTGAAACACACAGTACAAGTGCAAAGATGAAACATATAATCACTTCAAAACGGAAACCCTTAAAATATCCATAGTTTCTATCTGAAAACACACTACACTCCTTAATAAACTCTTAATTTCATGTAATAGAGACAGAATTAAGGTGTATTATCGGGCTGTACCTGACTCCCAAATTTCTAGAGTTAGGGCAGTGGAGGCTTTCTTTTTCTTCTTCCCATAATATAGCATTTCAGGGATAATTTAAATGTTAAAAGTGCTCTGCCAATGGTATATTCACTTTAAGGTGTCGATTCAGATTTATATGATTTAAGTGGCATTTTAGAGAAAATTCAAGAACAATAATAATAATAATAAATAAAAATGCATCAGATTAAGGTAAAACCAAGAAGGAATTAATAAAAATTGATTCACTGTTTCAGGAATTAAGTAAATTGCAAAGTAAATTGATCAAGTAAATTTAAAAAAACTTTTTTTTTTGCATCTTATAGCATTTGTTCATTCTTTTAATCCATGCACAAAACCCAATTCAGAAATATTTCATGGTGGTAAAATTAAGGGTTACTGTTTCATATTGCATGTCACAGTTGTGAACTGTGATGAAAACATTTCCATATATTGTTTTTGGCGCGATGACTCTGATCAAAACCCACTTTAAAGTCTGCATGAAGGGGTTATATTTCCATTTGAATTATTATACCTCACAGCTTAATTTAAAAAAAACAACAACTCCTGAACAATTATGAGGTGGCTGTCGATATCCAGCAGGAGGCAGTATCAGCATGATTTTTTTTCTCACCGTGTCTTGCTTGAGGCTACATTTTAAATGACCGAATGTTAAGGTAATTTACAGCAAAAAACTGTCGAGGGAATTTCCACCCCTGATATATTCATCAAATTTCCCATCCCTATAATACAGTTACATTACTTAAATGCTGATTTTGTTTCTAGTGCTGTAAGCCATGATGAAGTTTAATGGCACACAGCTATAGAGTGTGTGATGCCTGATGAACTGACCTAAATTAAAGTATGATCCTTTGTTCAAACAAGGATTTCATTGTAATGAATATGATTTTTATTCCCATTCATGAGTGTGTGAAAAGCTGATGGTTGCAAAATGAAGGAACAGTTTCATGGCTATTTCCAACTCCCATGTGCATGTTCAGGAGGAGCTGATGCAGAAGATCAGGGAGCAGGTTCTGGTCCAGAGGGACAAAGTCTACCAGCAGAACGAGGGAGAGGTTCGCAAGAGGTGGCACTTTGAAGACAGCGTGAGTCGTGTTTTCTGTGTCTGCCGCTCTCTGCCCAGCCGTGTTTCTGTTTCTCTCTTTTCTGGCTCCATGTGCATTCTGTTGGGCTCCTGTGCATTTTCTCTCCACTTCTCATTCACACTGTTTTTTCTATCCCAAGTTTAAAAACCATGGCTTGAAACTTTTCAGAGGTTTTCAGAAACTGGAATTTTCCAGAAACCAGAGTACTTCATTTTCCTGCCTTTGTTCATCGTGGTTAAAAATAGTAGTAGTAAATAATAATTGTAGGGGATGTTCCTAATGATTAATTTTAGTAATGTCTCTTATATTTTGAGTGTCCTTTTCAGCTGTTATCACTCAGAAATGCCTGTACGTAGAGCCTGTATTTGGCAAAAGCATTGTGCTTAATCATATTAAGTGACAGTAAGTGTTAACTCTGAATGTTAAGCATTACCTCTGTCCTGTCATAGAATTTTGTGTCAGTTT
Source organism: Myripristis jacobus (assembly GCA_900302555.1). NCBI lineage: Eukaryota > Metazoa > Chordata > Actinopteri > Holocentriformes > Holocentridae > Myripristis > Myripristis jacobus. The sequence goes on from OMLB01014641.1 coordinate 51,663, forward strand.
GTTTTTTCCTTTTTTACATTCTTATAATTTTTGACAAGCCTTGATCAAAACACACTCAACTCACCAGTCTCTTTCCCATTCATCTTCTGTGTATTTTACACATACACACACACACACACACACACAGAAATTGCATTTCCATAAAATATTTGAATTAATTGCAAGCAAATAATTAAATGCATTCAATTCTCCCATGTCATCAACAACTGACAGTTGCTATTGGCAACTAGTTTGTTTACTAGTTACATAGCTGTGCCTAGTTTTGCAAAGACAGAGGGAATCCCATCTCAAGTAATTTCACCATTTCGTTGTTGCATATATGAGACAAAGTCTGCACTTCTCCATCTGTCCACCTGCACCTGCGGATATATTGACATGAGCTTTATTATCTCTATCCTGTAGATTAAGCGGCCATATTTCCACGTCAAGCCGCTGGACCGCATCCAGCTGCGGGCCTGGCACTCCTACCTGGACTGGGAGATAGCTCAGCTCTCCAAGGACAGCGAGGATCCCAGCCAAGGTCAGTGAGGGAAAATATTGTCAAAGCTTCCCATGTGTCCTGTAACTCTTTTGGTGTATGTGCTTGGTGTATGTGCGATGACAGTGTTGTCTGCTTCTAGATCCAAACCAGGAAGCCCAAGAGGGGTCAGAGGTCACGACCCAGCCACAGGAAGGAACGGAGGGTGAGGCGGTTGCCCGTGATGACCACAGAGTTCGCATCCTGTTTGAGCGCTGTCTGATCGCCTGCGCCCTGTATGAGGAGTTCTGGACCAGGGTAAGGACTGAGAGTGTGGGTCCCAGATTTACAGGACGGTGCCACTCAGGACTAAGCTGTCGTCTGATATCTCATGTGTATTTGTGTGAAGGCTGTTTGAGGTTGTGTGTTTTTATATGTACAAATTATTTCTAACTACCATGTGTTTTTGTGCTGTGCTGCTCAGTATGTGCAATACCTGGAGCCACAGAGTCTGGAGGAGGCTCGGGCTGTGTACAAGCGAGCGTGCGAGATCCACCTGACACACAAACACACCATCCACATGCAGTGGGCCACCTTTGAGGAGAGGCACGGTAAGACACAAGAAGAGCTTTCAATTTGATACAAATATGAATGAAGACAACTTTAAATATCTCTGTTTCAGAACATGCATGTTGCAGTCTGGGGTGTTATTTAAATGATGTTAAAGATGGTGAGGTGGTGGTGCTCCCTGCTACTTAACAAGGTTCTCTGTGGCAAATGATGTAGACAGAGAAACAAGCCAATCAGAATTTAACCCAGTCCTTTTGTCACTACTGGGCCTCATGAAAAACAACCAATAATTCAGGATCTTAAGAGTATTCATGTTATTTATAACAGAAGTACAGATGCAGCTGCTTTAGGTTTTTTTTTTTCTTCTTCTGCTTCTTCTTTTTCTTCTTCGGGTCAGGTACTTCTGGTCATTAACTGGCTAAGTCACGTCTCACCGCAGCAGCTAACACAACAACTGATTCATTTTTGGAAGTGCTCCTGCAGCATCGTCAGATAAGCTAGTCAAGCCAGCAGGGAAGTGATCAAACAGAAGTGCAGCACAAAAAAAAAACCTAAATTATATAGGGCAGAAACGTGCTCCAAAGGTTGAAACTTTCAGGCATGTTGCACCTCCGGCCACAACCAATCAGTGATGTCACAGAGAGGAGGACCGTGCCATTGACACCTGTTTCCATCAGGTGTCAAGGCGGTAGAGCTTTTCTGCTAGAGAGTGTACGCTCTTTAAATGTGCATCCATCTGGCCTTGAGCAGCCCTGTGAAGCAGCAGCTTTTGGCTTTGTCCCAGCACCTGCACTTGAGGTCTTTGTACTCACTCAAGTGGTCACTTGAGTGGCGTATTTCCAGAAACTGTACCAAGTGTTTCAGTAGATGTGAGGACTGCGCGTGTTGGGGGGTTTTGTCAATTCAGTTCAGTTCAGTTCATTTCAATTCAGTGAACTTTATTGATCTGTTAGGAACTTCATTTGTGGAAAGCATCAGTTCATGTACATACCCCAAAAACTCAACACAACAAGAACATACCACCAATAAATAGACATTAAAAGTGTAAAAAAAAAAAAAAAGTTTAAAAACAATGGCATTAAATGAACATATAGATAAACACATCAGCCATTCATGAGTCTGATGGATGTGGGCATGAAACTTGACATTGCCCTCTTGGCCAAAGAGCAGTTGGTTTCCAGGTTTCCACTTACTGCTGTTTTATGACCCAAGAACGATATAAAGATGATACATTTCAAAAATAAATATGTGTGAAGTAAAACCCCATTTAGTGATATAAACATTAAAACAACAGCAATCATAAATTTACATTAATGAAGATGTAAATAAATAAGAAAACTGAGACACATAATTCTCTTAATTTTTTAAAAATCCATCAAACAGTATCCAAGATCTTGTATGTGATGGATTGGTGGACAGATTGACCTGGGCAGATCTATAATCCCTCTTCCAATTTCATCATCAGGGACAATCATAGTCAGAGTTAGAGCGTAAGGAAAATGAAAGATAACAAATGTAATCAATTTTGTAGTTCCACCAAAAGATGTGAATGGGACCAGTAGGGTTTTATACACCCACGTGTGTATCTAAACAGGGCTAATACATTATGTTCAGCATGTTTTAGTTATTATTGCATTAAGGTTTATTATTCCATTTTAGCATTCAGATGGTCTTATTTTTATATTCTCTGAAACCTCCAGGCATTTAGCACATAATTCAAACACAATAGCGTCCCTGAACTGCAGCCTCAGTGTCAAGGTTAGACATCAGATTCCCAGTGGGCCCTCCTATATTAATAAATGGAGGCTTGTGTAGAAATTCTCAGGCATTTTGGTTGAAGGGTTCACCACATAGCAGATAATACATTCAAACTGAGTTTGCTAGTCCTGTAATGTTAGAGTCAAAGGAGGAATTTTAGCCGGGTTGTGAAGCTACAACAGTCTCAGACTTTCCCCTGCCCTCTGCCTCAGGTGACCTGGCCGAGGCCCGGCATGTGCTGGAGGCCCTGGAGAAAAGACTGCCCGGGCTGGCAGTGGTCCGACTCCGCAGGGCCGGGCTGGAGAGACGAGCGGGTCGGCTGGATGAGTCGGAGGCCCTGCTGCGGCAGGCGGTGGCCGAGTCCAAGGAGAAGCCGTCACTTCACGCCTTCTACTCCATCAAGCTCGCACGTCTGCTGCTGAAGCTGGGCAGGAACCCCGGCAAGGCCCGCGGAGTTTTACAGGAAGCTCTGGAAATCAGTCCGGTGAGACCCCCCCCTAGTGAGACCCCGGCAGAGATATCAGCTGCCTGATACTATCAGTCGATACTGGTTCATCACATGTGTGTTTATATCAGTGTATATGTTGCCCAGAAAACAGCACAGTACAGAGCTGTAACAACCAGGCTCTTAAATAGTTTGCCCAGCTGACTCCATTGTTTCCAATGAGAGGTTAGAAGTTTTTTGTGCATCTGTAAAATATCAGAAATCCTGTACATATCTACTACAATGATATGATTACATTGCACTGATTGAATACTTAAGCACAGGTTTTTTGTATAAAAAATATCCTCTATCTATCTATCTATCTATCTGTCTATCTGTCTATCTGTCTGTCTGTCTGTCTGTGTGTGTATGTGTGTGTATATAAATATTTATTTATTTATTTGTTTAAAAATAATGTTTTATGTCTTTAATATGCTCATTCAAATACCTTTACATTTACTTTCAGAAATGATGTATTTAATGGTTACTTAATCCCATACCAGTACTTAAATATAAAAATTTCAACCAATAACTGAACCATATATATTTTTGAGCATTCCCTACTCCTATAAAACCTGCAACTTCACAATTTTCAAAGTGACAGTGGCAACTCAAGATCAAGAAGTTTATGTACAAAGAATTTGACGGTGGATTGCTTCACCAACTAAACTGACCATGCAAGTTTCACTGCCTTTGCTATGATCCAGCTGCCTCCTGTTCGAGTTCCTCTCTGCGTTATGTCCCCTCTCAACATCCTGTTTCCACTAGAAATGTGTAGTTTCTGAAGCAAAACACCATCAAAATGTCGTTCCTTCATGACATTAACGCTGGTAGAATTTGACCACATGTAAACATTTCTTGTGAAACCCTCTGACTGACCCTCCCCACCGCTCCTTCCCTTAGGACAACGGAAAACTGCACATGAATCTGCTGGAGCTGGAAGCGGCAGGGGATCCCCGGCCGTCAGCAGAGGCAGTGCAGGAGTGTGTGACACGAGCGCTGGCAGCACCACTCTCCCCACGCACCAAGATCCTCTTCTCCCAGAGGGGCCTGCAGTACGCTGAGGACTATGGGAACTCCATCCAGAGGTCAGGGCGCAAGCTAAACTTTTTCAAAATCTAGTCACGTAAATCAACACTGGTATCAAAACAAGTCACTGAAGCCTTTTGAGGAATTTTGACCTGAGTGGCTGGTCAACACTGCCTGCGTTTCTCCTCCAGTGTGCTGTCCATCTACGAGGAGCACCAGAAACTGCTCAAGGAACTGGGCGGAAAGAAGAGAGGAGCAGAGAACGGGTGAGAGGAAATCTAAGTTCATGACTGAATCAATTAAAAATGTTCATGTTCAGAAGAAACTTTTCAAATAATACTCAGTTTTATCTTAACCAACATGGTTTTCACTCACATAATTTGATGGATTTCATGATTGTTTTTAACATAAAGAACATAAGGTTCCATGGGCAGTATTTGAGAATTTTCCTCTGTAAAAGTTAAGGATGTAAATACTCTTTTATGGGCTTCACCTGCCCTGTCAGGCATTAATTTTTACATTGGGCCAGTCCCTGTGCAATATCCCTACATATATATGGTGTATATAGGTATACTTTTTTTTTTTTTTTTTTTTTAACGTGCTCAATTTGTTATTTCTGTATTTATTGTTGTAGTATTATTATAGGATTAATGCACATACTTTTAATTTAACTTTTCTCTTGAGAATTGAGCCATCTAACCCAAGTTCCCCTCCAGGATCAATAAAGTATTTCTGATTCTGAGGCTCCGACATGTGGGACAAGGGCAAATACTGATCAAATTATTGGCATGCTGGTAATTGGCTGCTTGATTGACAGGGACAACGAAGACCCAGAGAAGCTCAGCAAAGATGACGATGGCTCAGCCGTCGCCATGCCACCACAAGTCCCGCCCAACATGCCACATGTCCCCATAACCACACCCCCTCCTCCTGTGATGGGCAGCGACATGAGCACCCAGGCCGGCTACGGGGGATACAGCAGCTGGTACCAGGTACAAGACAGAAACCATCACACACTTTGCCAACTGTGCCGTCAGACATTTCAGAAAATACAGGAGACATTGCTTTGAACAGGCTAGTTTGGAAAACTGTGAATAAACAAAGGGTTTGGCTCAGCATCACACTGCCTTTATTTCCCTTCACTGGGAAAAATACATATAACCTCACACTGCACTCGCTGATTAATGTGTTTGTAGCCTAGAATGCAAGCCAGCAGCTTCCATAGGTACTTCCATAGCACTTGCATTGACCTATGGAAGTGCTCAAAAGTAAAAACTGTGTAATAGTCCTTTCCTGCTCAAACAGGTTGTTAGATAAGGACTTTTTTTGTGGTGTACCGGCTCAGCAGGACATTACCACTGTTTTCCAGGATGCAGAAGCAATGGGATTTTTTTTTTTTATTGAGTTTTTTAAAAAATGGAAATTTAGTAAATTCTTTGGCATTTACAGTTCAGTATTGAAAATTAACACACTGAACAGGTAATTTTTCATTTCAATGTGAGTTTGGGGCTAGGTTTTTGTTGCAGCAATCCAGCTTCAATTTGGCCCAAGCCCATGTGCCATGTCGTTTCTGTCTCTCTACACTGGTTGTCCAGTAACTGTGGCAAAGTGCCGTTCAAGCTGTTCTGTCCAATTATTTCCTGTTTCTCAGCATCATTTCTTTCACTTCTCTTCCAGCAACCGCAGTACGGCAGCTATGGCTACCAAAACACCTGGAACTACAGCCAAGGCTACTACCCTCCCAGCTAAGGAGAGGGCAGGGCCTGTGACACCAAGAGGCCACAGGAGGCAAAGGTCACCCAGGATGAGCTCCTGGATGGACTAGCCAGTCCTCCAGGTCTGGACCTGAACTGCATCCTTGCATCCTTTCCTCTCTGTCCTTTCTCAAACCTTCCTCAGAGTTACCTCACTGTCCTGGATTTGTGAAAATAAGGCGCTTTCATTTTAGCCCTTGTTACAAGTCCTGCCATTTCAGTGTAGATTCAGAGGGAAGAGATGGAAACGTAATGGAAAGGAAATAAGGATGGCCATTCTCAGTGTATCAGTGTCTCTGCCTCAGTTTGACTCCAGTCCATTGTTCAGCATTGTGGGCAAGGCTGAGAACGTCCACCAGTCTGGTCCCGCTTCCCCAAACGGATATGAACTTTTGTTACGTTGCTGCTCATTGGCATTTGACTGAAGAAAGATCACCTTTTCTCTTCAGTGCTTTTTAAAAACAGCATCTTTGAGGTGCCCTCTTGTCCTCTCTGTTTTAATCATAACTATTTTTGTATGTCATTTGCTCAAAAAGCCAGCCCCTTTGCCCATATTTTAAAACTGTCCACATTATTCAATCATACATATTGACTTGTATGGTTGATATATCATTCCATAAAATAGGCTAGTTGTTTTTCTAATGTATATAGAGGTGTTTTATAGTCTGTCACAACAGGACTGTTTTGCGTCATGTCTCAAATTTTGCCTGTTATCCCATGCGACTCAAGTCTTGGGAGAATGACTTGGATAGTCATTAAATGTCAAAAACAAATGGCCTGCTAAAGAAAAATGCTTGCGTCATACACTGTTTCTGCAGCAGATTTGTTTTGTTTTTTTTCCTGAATGGGTGGAGAAAGTTTTCTCTAGACTGTGGCATTGCCTCATATTGGAATACAGTACAAGAGTCTCATTTGCAGAAAATCAAGTGAGCAGCAGTTCTGCACCCACACCGGTGTTGCAATTCAAACTACAACTCTAAAGCCTCTGAAAGCTGCTGGTTGAACAAAGCAATTAACAGCACTCCTCATTTGATCCGTCATGGCACGCCATTTCACTGGCTGTTTGAGAATGAATCCGGTGGAGCAAAACAGACGTGGGTAATATCATTCAGCTACACTGTAAATGCTAGATAAATACATGTTTTTTTCCACTGATTTGACTTGGCCTGTTCTACTTTTACACTGTTAAATAAAAGATCTGTTAAAATGTGACAGTTTGTAAGAAATGGTTTGTTGTGAGCTTTCAGGTAAGTGGCATAACATTGCGTGTGCTAATCACTTGCTAAGTGTTTTTTTGTTGTTTTTTTGTAGTAAATTCAGTCTCCCATGAAATTCTCCAAGTCAGCTTTATTTTAAGTAGGTTCTTGGTGATTATGCAGACATAGCTGTCAATATACTTTAACTTATAAAAAACAACTGTCAAAGTAGTGAACATCACAAAATCAGGAAGATCATAGGGGTTGAATTTAAGGCCCTTTCACAACCAATCAAGTAAGTCATGTGGTGTGGTTCTTTGTAAGGTTCAGGTTAAGATCAAAGAGCTTTATTGGTTTTCTAAGTATTCTGCTCATGTCATGAGTGGTGCTCCTCGCAGCAGCAACAGTCAACAGCCAGCTATCTTCACTATGTTCTCAAATAACCTAGCTTTAAAAAAATTATTGTCTAGTTCACTGCACACAAAGCAACCATTAGCCAATCAAATCACTCAGTCCAGGGTGGCTAAGCGCTGCAGTCAGCTTGTTTCAAAACTCTCCCCTTTTGTCTTGCAATTTATCCATAACTTGACTTGTATTGTGGATATTTTAGAAGTCGGAAAGGGTACACAGTCTGAACCCGGCCTCGAGCTCCATCTGACCGCCTCAGTTCAGATAGCTGGCTTGTTGAGTGATACTGCGAGGGGGGGGGGTGTCCGTCCCTGTGTCACGCCACATCTGGGGTCTCTTCTTGTGATATATCAGAGGTCGTGATGAGGTAGGCTCACAGAGCAGATCCACCTGTTCTCACTTTTTGGTAACAACAAGCACAGCCGATGGTACCAAACCTGAATGGGTGGAAAAGAAGGAAACATTACAGAGGTAACCAACAGACACTGGCACTGAAGTAAGGCTCTTCTGTGTAAATATTTTGGTCAATACTGATAAGGTTTGCAGATTTTTTTTAGAGTTTGGCATTGAGGTGAAAAGTAGTGATGCTGCCAACCAAAGAAATATAGGAAATCCATCCTTAATGACCGTTCCCATGATAAACTGATATCTCATTTACTCTGTAACCACAGCAGACCATTGTTTCATACAACTGTGCATATTATACACGCATTATGGATCAAATGTGATTAAAGCATAAGACAGAAAATGCAGCCAAGTCCTCAGAAAATCATCCTGGATGAAAAAGAGGAGAACTGTAGCCTGCTCTAATCCAAATCCAATAATATGCTCCAGTATTGTGTGTTCTCAATTCAAATTAATCTACCAAAACAAAAGTCTTCTTCTGACGCAGCGCTCACCCAGCTCTTTGAGGGGCTTCTCCATGTCCAGCTCGGTGTAGACGTGGCGGGGGTAGGGTGACAGCAGCGTGAAGTCCTGGCCCTCGGGCGTGTTGCCGTTCATCTGCACGTAGACGCGCACGGCCGCCAGGGGCTCCTGGGCCTTGAAGTTTGCCGTGATGGCCGAGCCATCCAGCAGACGAACCTGACAGGAGGGAGGGAAGTGGACAGGCAGGCTGATACCACTACATCTGCATTCACACCATCAGAAGACCTAACTGAGCTGCCTGCGGGAAAGCCTCTGAAACAGCACACCGACCACAGAACCAAAACTCGACCCCGACACCCAGGATGATCATAAAATATATTTATGCATTTGAATGGATTGCAATCAGTGTATAGCAATCTGATAATTTTCATGTAAATTTTCACTCCCCTCTTCCTGACATTCAAATTATTTCTTGCTCATTTTCTACCCTTTTTCCTAATGTTTTTGTAAGAAATTGAGTGAATTTGTTTCAAACAGTTAACAAAAGACCATTTCAGTTTACTGGCCTGAGGCAGTGGAGTCGTATGCCCTCCACAAATTCCCCATATGTTCAAACATCTGTTTACAATTTATTGGAAAAAGAGAATGTCTTGTTTACAACTAGCGATGAACTAAAGTCCCTGTTATATTCTGCAATGTGAGCACCTAATTCTAGCTAAGGTAAGCGTGTGGGTGGCAGAGGCCTGTACCTGTATCCTGCACTCATCGTACTCCTTCTTGGTGGGCGGTGGGCCCTGACTGGTCGGCGATGAGGGGTTCGGCTGGGAGGGA
>OMLB01014644.1:12118-27056 GCA_900302555.1 Myripristis jacobus
GGTAGCTCTTTCCAAAAAACAATGACACAGACGCCTGACATAATCCACAGCTGTCACAGGTGAAGGGTTTGCTGTAAACAATTTCTAGCCGAGGAACGCTTGCAAACTGTATCTATCCACCCACAAGGCCTACGCATTAGGGATGGATAAATATAGTTTGAAATTTCTGATGGCTTGAGCTCCACAAACTAACACCCATCCAGCCCCGTTGTATCGGGGTGATGGGAGGCAGAACGGAAAGAGCACAGCAGTCTGGAATCCTCCCCCAGATCACACAGAAACTATCTGCATGGATATATTCCACAAGGGGTAAAAGGGAAATATAATATATATATTTTTTTTCCGATTATGGGTGAATTGTTCAAGGAAAGCTCAATTCCCAAAAGATGTGAATGCAAGGCTTGTCGAAAACAACCGGGATACAGTTTCGTCAAATATGGATGTAATTTTGCCGGTCTGCAAAGTTGTGAAATGAGAAGCCATGCAGATGTGCCTATAAATTACCTCCACATTTGACGTAATTGCATCACGGTTGCCTTTTACATGGTCGGCATTCCGATCCCCGCGAATGCAGCTCAACTTCACTTTGTTTGCCTGTGCGTGCCATGCTGCTGATCAACGGAGAATCAGGCGCATTAGTCAAACTGAAAGAACACCTGCTTGTTATGGTTTTTGGAGTGTCGCAGCGTGTTTCCGAGGGCTGCGTCAAACGGCACTATTTCTCAGTTTAAATTTGTCAATTTGAGCACCGTGTGTGGTGGATTTATCTGTTTGCCGTAAAAAAGAGGACGAACTGAACCGGAGCGCCATGGTGATTGTGCGCATGTGTGTGTGTTTGTGTAAATGCGTGTTGTGAGCGTGAGTTTATGTGCCTGTTTGTGAGTGTGTGTGTGTGTGTTTGTAGGCACTGCAGGATTGTTAGCATCTATATATTGTTTGAGAGGCGTTAATGTGTTCTGGAGCAGCGGTGCGAAGATGAGAAAGCTGGGTGGGGGGCCGGTAAAGGGAGGAAAAGAAAAGGTGGTGCAGTGATTTACCATGGTGTCTACCCCATATTTTACCTCATTGGAGATTCCTTATTCACAGGAATATTGCTTTGGGTATTTCATTCCATTAGGTGCAGGCAAAAATGTCACCACTTGCCTCCCAGCTTATATTTCACTGAGTGGTAGGCATGCTGTCTGGCTCTTATCTCTGATAGATGGACCAACATATCAACGGGCAGGACACTCCGCTCTGCCAATCAAGGCTTTCCATAAACACTTTCTCGCATTAATCGACTCACATTCCAGACCTCACAGACATCAATCGGGGCCTCACACACGCATTTCACTGGGCTTGGCTCTGTGACAGACTGGAAATCCAGAGGGAATTGCTCCCCCTATGTGAGGTTCAGCTCCACTGCAGGTGGTTTTGGAAGCTGGAAGTTTTCATTCTGGGGGGCGGCTGTAATTCTGTCTCTGTGTTTCCTGGATTTCCTGTAATCAGCTCAAAACTGCAAACCAACACGGCCCAAGTCCAATTTCTGCTCTAATCTCCTACAGAGCTGTTATTGGCTTATCATAGTTGGTTAATTTGCAGTAATTGGTGTAAACCCTCTTGTTTTTGAGGGCTGTGTGGTGATGGATGACAGCATGGGCCGGTGCCCTGGCAGACTCAGGGAAACTGAGGCTGCTGCATGGGGGTTTTTTTAACTGGGATTTCTGTTTGTTTAGCGCTAAGTTGACTCTGTGAACTGCTGTTTTGTGTAGGAGGTCTGTCAATAACAGCATAATCTGCCAGTATGGGTTCAGCGCAGAGCTGAAAATAAACTTTCAGGTTGTTAATATAGTTGTAGCTCATTGTGACGAGACATTGACCCGTCTTATCTAATCTTATCTTTTATCTTCTCACCTGTTTGACTCTAATCTTTTTGCCTTGCAGTTATGCGGCTGTGGGCTGCTCGGCGTGGGCATCTGGCTCTCCGTGTCTCAGGGCAGCTTCGCCACCTTCTCGCCCTCATTCCCCTCACTCTCCGCTGCCAATATGGTCATCGCCATTGGCGCCATTGTCATGGTAACGGGCTTCCTCGGTTGCCTGGGTGCCATCAAGGAGAACAAGTGCCTACTTTTGAGCGTGAGTTTCTTCATCTGCATGCCTACGCAATCCCATTTATAACAACAAACATAGTCACAAATGTCCAAGCATATATACACGCACATGCAACAGGCGACACTGCAAGGTCCCGCCCTCTCTCTTTCTCTCCCTCTATCTGTATATCTATCCATCTATCTTTCTCCTGGCCTTCCTTTCTGCCTCTTTCTCACTTCCCCACCTCTATTCTCTTACATTTGGTCATATCACTTGTACAAACATTGAGCCAAAATGACAAAATCACATATGAGTATATACCTACATACACAGACACATTGTCACAGGCCAGAGAGAGCCATTTAACATGCTCTGTGGGGAAGAGCACCGTCTGCATAAAACCTCAAGGTCTCAGAAGGGAAAATTAGAGCTGAGCAGCGGGATTCTCCCATTCTGCAAATTAAAACCAGGCAATCATGGCTTCTCCATGGCTTTGGTCACAGCCCAGTGAAGGAATTGTCAGACAGGGGGGCTTTTTCTGTCACTTACATGGTTAAATTATGAAGCAAACCTAATGGCAATTGATATTTTTTCAGCTCAAAAATAGAGAATGTTCTATTACTGCAGACAGACAAAAAAAATATTCTGTCTAGATTTTGCGCTGTTTGCCCAAAGTTGCACGAGTGTTTTGTCTTAAACTCATGCTAATTATAAAAGTTAAGAGAAAGATGCTGTCTTTGGTTTACGCAACCGGATGAGGCTGCGGGATCAGCGGCTAAAAACTTCATACATCAACAGTAAATCGGAGTTGGAACTGGGGCTCTGGGTACTTAACATCACAAACAGCTCAATCCCTCAAAGCTCTTGCATCAGTCAAAAAGCCCCCCAAATCCTTAGTGTTTGACATGGCTGCCTTCACCTGCGTAACAACTGTGAAGCTAGAGAGAGGAAGCGTGAAGCCTGAGTGGGAGTGGGGAGGAGGAGGAGGAACTGAAGGAGAAAAAGAGCGTCGTAATGGAAATCTACAAATTCTGGTATTTCTAATTAAGTCAGTGCTAAATAGGCAACTGTTTCATATTTGGCCAAGATAATTCTGTTTTGAGCATGGGATGTGTGTTAGTTGTTGATTTTTTTTTTTTTTCTGCCTGTCCATCCCGGCAAACCCAGAGGTGGGCGGGGGCCAAAAACATCAGAGTGGTTTTCGATCTCCTGGGGCGAACAGATCTGAGCTTCCACCTTGACATATTATCTCTGACGGTACTCTGTGAACAACTCTCTTTGGATTAGAAATATTCAAGCCCAGACGTTCTTGCTTTTTTTCCTCCCTGCCAAAAACTGGTGTAGTGGAAAAAAAAAAAAAACAACAAATACAAAAAAAAAAAAAGAAAAATAAAAAATAAAATCTGGGAGAGAAAACACTGAAGTATCTGGCTGAAACAGCAAGCCTCAGAACCTTGAAAGAATTGCTCGCAAATGAGAACACGTCCACAAAGGTGTGTGCACACATAATTGAATGTGCGAGCGTGCACACACCAAGACGCAAACATATGCACACACACACACACACATATATACACACACTGCTATGATGCACAGAGCTGTAATAGCACCATTATTGTTGTCTACAGAATGTGTTTCTTTGACTTTCAGCACCAGGAAAAATGTGACAAACACATTGTGAAGGGCTTGTAATCAACAGCGATACGCCAAACTGGCAACCTAGAAATCCAACGAACAATACGCTGTTTTAGCTATTTCATTTGGGCCTTGACACATATGATAAACCCCTCCCTGCAATAATACCCAAGAAAAATTAGTAGTTTCTGCTCCTTGTGCCTCTTCCCACGCTGTGCAGAAGAGATTGGTAAATATTAAGCTGAAGTGGAGACACGAGGAAAGAAGAGAATAGTAAATGAGATGCAGGGCTGTGTGGGAAATTAATCTTAGGAGGTGTTAAACCTTCTTACCCTCCTCTCACACCTTCACAAACCCTCTGGCTGTGGGATTCTCCGACTCTCCCTCTGTCTGTCACCCTCACCACTTCCTCTGTCTCCGCTTTCTCTTTCTCTTTGTGTTTTCCCTGCATGTGTGTGTGTGTGTGTGTGTGTTGCTGTATCTTTTTAATGAAGGGTCTTGGTTGTATCTCCAGCTCCAAAATCCAGGCGTTGGACCGCGCAGTGTCAGTGCTTTCATGTGCATGGGGCAGGGATTTCTTTGTGAATACCAAAAAGAAAATCAAGTAGACAGTACCAAATAATGAAACAAAAGAGTCTGTTCTCATACCAGATTCGTACTCGCAGCTACAAAAAAAAAACAAAAAACAGCGCACTGTAATGTTAAGTGACATTCTTTGAACTGAACCAGAGCTCAACTAATGCGAAGCAGGTGATAGAGTGACTTTGAAATAGCGTGGTAGAAAAATAAGAGTGTTTAGAGCAGGCCGGTGGACGGGTGTGAACACTGGGCCTCAACTCTGACGAATTGGGATCAAGTCCCAGCACATGCAATACGTTTGCCACTGTGTCTGAAGTTTTCTTTTTCAGGGGGACATTTTTATTATTTATCCAAGACCAAAATCTAAACCAGCATGTGGGGCAAGCCAGACTTTATAACATCGTATACGATATAGTCAGACAGCACATACATCCAAACCCGAGCACTAAATCTAGCTTTAACCTAATTGTTTCAGTGCAGTTATAGATTAATGCACTTAGCCATGGGTAGGCATAATTCAAATATTGCACCGGTATAGCACAATCAAATGTCTGTATAGTACAGGTCAAGGGTGTTGAATCTTTTCATAAGGTATCATGTAGATGTGATGTGAGGGCAGTTTGAAGAGAGCGGCTGATTAGTGCCACTTGGATGTACAATCTCAACAAAAAAAAGAAGGAAAAGAAAAACTGTCCTTGTGATTTTGACTCATGTAATGACTGTTTTTCCTCTCATCTATATATAAATGTCTGCGGCAGAGACATGTTTTCTTTGACTCATATTCAAAATGTTTGCTTTGGCAAGGCTAGGTAGATTTACAATACTTGCAAAGCAGTTGTTAAAAGCGAACCCCCCTCCCCTCCCCTCCTCTCTCTCTCTCTCTCTCTCTCTCTCTCTCTCTCTCCCTCTCTCTCTCTCCCTTTCTCCCCCTCTCTCTCTCTCTTTCTCTGACAGTTCTTCATTGTCCTGCTGATAATTCTCCTGGCAGAGCTGATATTGCTCATCCTGTTCTTTGTGTACTCAGATAAGGTAAGTTATTTTTTTCATGTCATGCTTAAATGTTATAGCTTGTATTTCTCATTGTTCTGCCTACCTCCCCGGATCCATCCTTTAGGCATTATGCAGTCTATAGTTACGTGATAGTGCACCCATAAAATAGGTTGCTTTCTGTAAACCAGTCCATACCTCAAAGTTTGAATGCGTAGGTGTGCACAAACACCATGCGCGCCCGGGGATCCAAACCCCGCAAAGCAATAAAAGGTGTGAGTGAGATATACATATCCATGTTCCACTTGCTTCAGAGTGCCACAGGTTTCGCCTTACACACTCTGTTGTTTCTCAGGCACAAGGTTAAATGTCTTCACCATACCATTAACCCAGCGGTCAAAGGCTAGACCACACAATACAGCCCAATCCCCGCCAGTTGGCTCCTTGTAATTGGTCCCGAGCTTCTGGTGTGTGTGTGTGTGAGCTCCTGGTCCCGAGCTTTAGATCAGTATTTCCCATGACCCCTGCATGGGGCCAAGCTAGGTCTGGTGGCTATGTCGGGAGAGCACATGGCGTTATGTAAAGCTCCGGATATTATTGACAGCCACGAGGGAAAACGAACACGGGTCCTCTTGATGTTCGAGTCAGATCCCCCCCCAAATGTTTGCTACCCACAATGACAAATGTCTTGCTCAGTACAAGCGCCGAAGACTTCTATCTCTTTTCAAGGACATATGGTTGATAGATGTGTCTATTTATACATTCAAAGTCTCGATGTTCCCCTCTGGGATGTCGGCTAATTCCCCCTCTTTGTTCTGAGGTTATTGCTCAAACTTAGTCTCTCAGGCAGATAAAGGAATTAATTTAGCAGCCAATCCATTCTAAGATTTGGATCGGGTCTCGTAGGCACACTCTGTCAGGAGTAAATATGTCTGTTGCCTTATCTCTCAATATTGCCAGCTTAACTTTTGGGGGAGAAAAAAAAAAAAAATCAAACTCAGATCCCCCCGGTGGAATCTTAATGTGGAGCCCCTCAGCTACACCGCAGCGCCTTCCAATCACCTGTGAAGTTGAGAAACGATGGCCAAGTGGGTCTGAGGATTTCCTGAATATGAATTGGTTTGAGCCTGCATTAGCTGGTGTTAGAGCTTCAGCTGGGGAGAATTGTCTCATCCACATCGGTTACAGTGGATGTATCACGTTTTATATTTCCCCTGTCTCAGCAAATAACAGTGAGTTTATCCTGATGGGGGCATAATTGCAGATGAAACCGTGATAATGCCGATCGCTCCAAAATACATCTTCCCGTATTGGTCTTCAAATGTCATTGGAATGTGAGGCCATTATAACAAATTAGACGTTATTGGAGGTGACATTTGCAGACAGCCTCCAAATAAGAGCTAAGGCACACTTGAGGAAACGGCGTGACACTAATATATTATTCAGATGGTATTATATGTTAAGGAATGCCAGGGGATTAGATGAAGGGCGACTGGTATCCATCACAAAGGGTCTTCACATATTGCTTTCCCTTTTCGTCTCGGCTTGCCTCTCGCCAGCGAAATTTCGTATGCCGTGTGAGGCTCCCCCCGTCTCCTACTACAGGCTGTGATCAGAGGAATCACTAATTCGCTTCTCCTATTTGATCTTCTAATCACAACGCATTTATTAACAAGTGTGGAAGATATACGGCACTTGGCAGCATTTAAAAGTGTATTGACAGAGGCCTCTAAAATAGATATTTTAGTCTTTCAAACAGGTCATCATTAAGTCATGAGTGATGCCTCTGTGAACTGCGATCCTACTGGGTGACAAGCTGTTGACTAGATGTGGAGAAGAAGTGAACATATCTGCTATGCCGGAGGAAGACACTATTACACCTCTTTCATTTTCTCTGACTCTCTCTCTCTCTCTTCTCTCTCTCTCTCTCACACACACACACACACACTTACTTCCCCTTCCATCTCTCCTTCCCATCATTAGAGGCTCCCCTTCGGGTATGACAGACACTCAGGTGCTCTCGTGTAGTACTGAAGCTTTTAATGGACTAGTTGGTTGCCAGAAAATGAATTGATTTGATGAAGTGATTAATTGTTTTGGTCACTTATCAAGTAAAAATCCAGAATATCCTAAGATCACCGAGATTTTAAGATTTCCCCAACTTTCTCCTTTCATATATTCTGAAATCAATAATTAGAGCTCTTTTTTTTTTTGACTGCTGGCCTGAATAAGGAAGCAATTTGAAGCCATCACTTGGGCTCTGCCGACTTCTGATAAGCACTCTGCATTTTTGACATTATACAGACTGAATGATTAAGAGCAAAGATAACTGATAGATTAATGGACAATGAAAATAATCAATTGCTACCTTGCTCCCTCGTCTTCTCCATGCAGCATCTCTCTCTCTTGCTCTCTGTCCCTCTCACTCTCCCTTTCTCTAACTCTCTCTCTCATTTTTTGTCTCCTCTAACCTCAGTGTATAATAGCCTTGCCTCCAGGTATGTCTTACAGGGCTGTAACCTTTCTTCCCTCTTTAGTCCAGGGGTGTTAAGCTCTCTGATTAGATGCTGTGTAGAGGCTGTAGTATAATAAAGGCTGGCCCTGCAGTTAGCAACCAGCTGACTGCAGCAGATGGCTGGGCCGCAGACCAGATTACAGCCATCCGTCTTTAGCGCTGTGACCTCATTGTACTGCAAGTCGACCCGCCGACACACTGGGCCGAACACAGATGAAGGTTTATTAGCCCAGAATGAGGAATCCGAGCCTGGCAGGGAGGCGATGGAGCAAATGCTCAGGGAAGGAGGGGAAGGAGGGCGACTGGCACGGTGGGAGAGCAGGTGGTCCAGGGTGGCAGACAAAGGGAGGTGAGATGTCTGTGCAAGAGAGGGAGGGAAGGGAGATGTATCCAGCGAGGAAGGTGTTAGACAAGAGAGGAACGAAGAGCAAAGATCAAGTTTAAAAGAGTTAAAGGGGCAAAGTTGGTGAAGTGGGACGAAAGGAACGGATGAGACAAAAAGTGGAGTCGTGGCAGTGATAAAGGGAGAAAAGTCGGATGCCGCTCACAGGTTTGCTTGCGGCTGAATTGAAGAGCGCTCAACTGTTCTTTGATGAGAGATCATTTTCGTTACCTTGGCAGCAACAGTTTGCAGTCGCTAAATAAAAAGTTCAGGGTAGCTAATGCTAAGGTCTAAATAAAGAAAAGTTGGTTTAGTTCCTAGGATACAATGCAAATTGCTTACTGTGGTGGCAGTGTCACATGCTCTGTGTCTCCCAGTCAAAACCCGCAACATTAACATCAGTGCATAGCAGAGCCTGTGTTTTTTTTGTGACCCTGTGTATAGGAAAACCTTGAGAATGTGAGTGTATTAAAGATGATGAAAGAGAAGAGAAGGAGAGAAGGAGGGCAAGAGCGCTAAAGGTGGGGATGGCTTGCTACTTCCATCACAACAGCGTTGACTTCTGACACTTCCAGTCATATTTTGCAGTGCTGCGGGGAGAATTATGTTCCATCTTTGACCGTGCCTTATTTCTTCAACACCAATTACAGAGTAGGAGCGGAGTAGAGTAGTCGCTGTGTCCGGTGCCCAGGCCTTTGGCTCCCAGGCAAGGATCTGTGGACTTAGAAGGGGACTAAAGGATCCTGTTTAATGATCTGCTCTGGCTCAGAGGTTGTTTCTCTCTATATCGTTTTTTACGCTCATATACGAGGCATTTGGTTAATCCTCTTATCCGGAGTAATGCAATGAGCACAACAACAGAACACTGTTAAATTCAATTCCTGTGAGTCAAAGGGTGTAAGAGTTGGGGTGTCCTGAAAATTTCCCTGTGACCCGAGAATGATCATACAAGGGAGGCGGCGGTTTATGAATACCAAAATAACAGCCAAGAAAAGAGTTAGACAGAATATGTACTTCTTTTCAACTTGGGAGCAAATTAGAGCATGTACAAGAGAAAGATTCAGCGGCGAGAGGGTGACATGAGGTACTTCTTGAAGAGATGAATTTTCAGCCCATGACAGAAGATTGAGTGTATTGCTCTGTGAGATGCCGTCTGAGTCTACTGTTACACAGTCTACAGCTCACTGGAGATAAAGCAACACCCCCCTGTGATCAGATAAAATGTTTGCTTTTTTCCATTCAAGGTGCCGTAGCAACCTGCCAGGTCCCTGTAGAATGGCTATGTATAAACAGTGTAAATAAACACCGCATAGATAGTGTTTGGGGAAATTATTTTATTGTTGAAACCGCGGCGTTCTGTTTTTGGTTTTGGTAGTTATTTAAGAATTCATAGAGTAAGAGCTACATCTCATGACTGAAGATGGAAGGGGTGAGGATGGGGTGAGTAGAGCAGGGAATAGAAATTTAATGTGAAGGTGACGGAAAGGCACATGGGATTGGAGAAAAGAAGAACAGAGAGGAGAGGAGAGGAGAGGAGGGTGTTGCATAGTGACAGTGCAGTTTGCCTAGAGTCATTGCTGTTCATTTCCCATTATACAGGTGTGACTGTGCAGCAGGCAGGTAGTCAATATGCTGTGCACTGATGTGTACAGAGTACAGTAAGGAACAGGTAGGTCTGCAATAAAAGCAGCTTTAAGGCAAGAGATTGTGAAGGGAGGAGTTGCATGGCATTACATGCTTTCTTTGGCCCAATCCTCGGTTATCCTACAGTGATGCGTGGCTCCTGGCTACCTCTAAGCTCCGTCGCCCTGTCAGCATGGGCTGGAGATGGCAGACTAGTCGCAAATTACATTTTTCATCGCACTATATTTTTCTGTGTATGTCACATTTATTACATTTTCTCTGTCTCTCTTTTTCTTTCTCGGTCTCTCATGTAATGTGCTCACTGAATGAAGTACCTAACCCAGTACCTTTTTTTTTTTTTTCCAGTGTAATTGTACTGCGGAGACAACTTATTTATCAGGATTTAAGGATTCTAATAGCATTTGAAAATTGCCGTTGCTCAAGGTGATAAATTGCAATTTGTGGAACATTAATAAATTGCAGATACTGTGCTATTAGCTCTCTCGTATGACCATCTCTCTACCTTAATAAGCAGTGCAAGCTTGTAATTTGCGAGGAACTCCCGATACCTCATTCACCTCACATCGGCAATTAAGAGGTACAAGAGAATCAGCCCTGAAGCCCTGTCAAATGTCCCGCCGTGGCAGAATTTACACCGTCAGCTCTCGTCGAAGTTTGTCACCAACATGGCACAGATTCGGCCTGTGAAAATTAGATTCTTTGTGAATACGGCAGCGACAAGATCAGCTCCTTTTTACCCAGTCGCCAAATTTAGTTCAGAGCTGTCAGCTGAGTCGAGGCCAGGGGGGGTCCAACCGCGTCATGGAGGGCAGAGTATATGCAGGTTTCTATCCCAACGATGAACTATTCCCAAAAAAAAAAAAGGAATTCACCTCCAGTCCACACTCATTCAGAAAGTTATTTAAAAAGTAATCCCGTCCAGTGGTGAAGTAATTTTCACCTCTTGCCTACACACCAGTTTCAGTTCAGTCAAACTTTAACCTGCGAAATGGCAGGACTGACTGATTCTGAACCAGTGGGAGATTAGGGGAGATTGACTATTCTGAGCAAATTCAACTACACAGCCTTTTCCTCTTTGTCACAAATGCTTTCCTTCATCTCCGAACGAGGATCAAATCCAGATTCTTTTGATGTAGCATTAGTTGCATGCTGAGACAGTTCTAAACCCTAGCCTCTAGTAGTAGTAGTAGTACTGAGTACATTTCGCCCTGCCAGTTCTGGTCTGACCACACCTCAACATGCCTTCAGTAAGGAGCAAATAATCATTGAAATCACCTGGTTTAGTCTTTGGTTGGAGTGAAAACCTGCATACACTTGGTCCTTCATGGCACATGAATGGATATAAGGCTAATCCCTAATCCATGTCAAAACAATACAACACTAGATTCAGTACAAATTGAATGTCTGTGCCTTATTTTGCCACTCGTCTGCTAGTTTAATATCTGATATCAACCCAGTACAATTTCATATCTATTCTATTCCAGTTCTTATTCATTTTTAACTATTAAATCATGGTTTCACATACAAGTTCCTTTAAACTTTTGTTTATCCAGTCGGAAAGCGATGCCAGCAGCACTGCAGGGGTGGGGCAGTGTGGAAACCCAGAGGAAATGACTCCTTTCTGACCCGTCTAGCTGTCTCCCTGTCTACTCGCTGACAGATTCCCAATCTATCCGGTCCTCCAGGTTAAGATGTCATCAAGCTAAGGACTCATACCTGACAGAAATCTATAGCACTTAATGACCCTATTGTGGCGTTGTTAATGCCTCCCTATACAAGCTGAAGGCTTTACCTGAAAGCAACGTATGGTGGTAGTGGGAAGGCAGCAGAGAGGAAAACTAAGATGCCATATGTGCATCGTTTGTAGCACTGAATAGAGAAAATGCAGCTGTTCTGAAATCCACTTAAGCTCGACTGCATGACTCGCTTTCTTTGTGGTTGCACCATTTTATGAGTGGCTAGAATCCATCAGATCATTACAGATGCCTGAATGACAAGCAGACAGGCACGAAGAAAAAAATCCACTGCCCACTCTCGTTTCCTGTTTGTGCAGAGAGACTGAAAACAAACACCCCGGCTGTGTGGAAAATAGCATTTCTTAACATGCCCTGTGCCTTGCCATTATGTGTGTATGCACTTATCTCTCTCTCTCACTCTCTCTGTCTCTCTCTCTCTCTGTCCACTGGACAAGCAGAATCATACTAGATTCCCATGATGAATGTGCTGTCCTGTATTGCTGTGCGGGCTCGGTCAGCCCAGCGGAAACCACAAGCTTATCTGTGTAATGAGAAGTATGAGCCATGTCTCAAAGCTCTGTCAACATACCACACAGGAGATATTTTGCTGATGCTTTTGGAGAAAACTTAAGATGAGTTACTTGTTACCAAAATGCGGTCTCTGTCATTTATGAACAGTTTCCAGTAGCAGCAGCACGGGCTTCAATCAGGAAGTTAGTTTTCTTTATCAAAAAAAAAAAAAAAATAGGGTAATACAGCAAAGGCGCATTTGTATCTGTTCCTTTTGCACGAGGAAAATGGGTCAGAGTGTTGCATGATCAAATCCTTGTTTGTTCTGCAGTCATTTGTCTGCCTCTCGTTAGTGGTAAATCTGGATCATTAGGTTTCATTTCAGGCTGTAACAAAGACTTCCACACATGAAATGGAGGATGGTACAGAGAATTACTGGAGACACGGAAGATGATTTTTTTTTTTTTTTTATGGGGGTTCCCGTTCTCAAGTGACTGCGTTACAGTGAGGAGTCAGTAATGAGCAAGCCAACATCACATAGCCCAGACAGGGAGAAGATACAGGATGGAAACGAAGTAAAAGACAGAGATTGATGATGCTGCTCTTCATCTCATTTTTCTGCACAAGGACTGATACGATGGGGCCGGCAGCCTGAGGTGCAATACACAGATATGCTCCTCTGCATCAGCGAAGACACAGAGCGAGAAAAGAAAAAAAAAAAAAAAACAATTTCAAATCACACTAATCTTATTTCAAAGGTTTTAGAGGGGTTTTTTTTAAATGAGTTATGCATGATTAATGATCACTAAAGCACTTTATTGCTTGGGAAATTTTAATTACTCAGTAAAAAAATCTGTTTGACTTTTATGTATAATTCAGCAAATAGTTTTCTTACACCTTCCAGCTTTGAAAACAAGAATTTGAGGCTTTTTTCTATCAATCAATTCCTGAACCACTTTAATTAAGGTTTAATCATGGATTCCTCTATATGATCAAAGAGGGTGTATGTTCCTCACATACAGTGTATAGAAGACGGGGCTCTCCTGCAGTTGTTAGGTC
This sequence comes from Myripristis jacobus, assembly GCA_900302555.1. NCBI lineage: Eukaryota > Metazoa > Chordata > Actinopteri > Holocentriformes > Holocentridae > Myripristis > Myripristis jacobus. The sequence goes on from OMLB01014644.1 coordinate 25,236, forward strand.
AGGTAGTTGGTAAATTGAAATGTGAAATTTGCGCTTCCTTTACAAGAGCAGGTGTCATTATCTATTGCGTTTACCTGGTTTTGAAATCTTAGACCTTCACCGAGCAGCCTGCAAACAATGTTTAGCTGAATACCAGTCTTCCCACTCTAAAGAAAGATGACGAATTGGAGAATGGCTGAGAGCACCTTCTTCAGTCGGGCCTTGACAGACAAGCTCCTGCTTCTCTTTTTGTGTGGGGATTTTTTTTTTTCTTTTCCCAGACACAACTCTGTTGCCTTAAGGTCTAAATGTCAAAGCAAGCATATTCCTTTCCTTGCCTCTGAAATAACTTGTATCGCCTGTAAAGATGCACAGCATGGCTCTTGCAATGAATGTCATTTTTCCAGCTTAATTACCCTATATTTGAAGCGCTTCTCAATCTGTCCTGGCAGTTAGCAAAGCCTCGTGGGCACGGCGGACTGCAGACGAACTGAGGCACTGATTGTATATCTCATTAACACATCCGATGAGATATTAATCTCCATCAGACATGACACAACCCTCAGCGCATTGTTGGGGTTCAGTCAAGAGGAAAATGATTTGCTGCCTTCCCTGAAGGGCATGTTTAAGCTCTGTGTGGACTGAAACTGCACATAACATCTGTCAAGTCCTCAGTCATCACCCAAAAGTTAAAGCCATTGTGGCCTTGACTTTATTGGAGTTAACAAGCAAAGGTCTACCTGTAATTGAACTGCAGAATCATGTTGGTAATATAACAGGCTGTGCTTGCCCCGTTTTTGGATTTTGGATTTTGCATTTTGCGCTCTTAATTTTAACAAGCAGGTCACATGGTATGCACTTTGTTTCCATAATGACCGGCTGCCGTTATCAATAAGCAGTATGACCAACACTCAGATATTCCCACAACCCAGCCAGCGTGCTGCACACTGACTCTTTATGATCAGAGTAGCAACAGCTGACAACTTTTCTACCGGCGCTTTCTGCGGTTTCGTTCTGGTGGTTGTTGTAAACCTTGAAGCCCCTCTCTTCTTCACCGTGATTCGTCGGTGCAAAAGAGCTCAAGCCTTGAAATGTGTAGGCTCCTCCGAAAAAGCCGGACTCAACTTTACAGAGCGTTTCATTTTGCCCAGAAAGACAACAGGTGCAGCTGTTTTCCCATTAACCTCCATCTCTCCATTCATTGTCCATGCTGGCTTATTCGTGAATAGGGTCACAGGCGGCTGGAGCCTATCCCAGCATGCGGGGAAGCACCTCGGACAGGGCGCCATTCCATCACGGGGCTAACACACAAACTCACTCGCTCACTCATTTAACCACACACACACACATCTATGGGCAATTTAGAGTCACCAGTCGGCCTGACCTACATGTGTTTGGATTATCAGAGGAAAACCCACTGGGAGCGCATGCAAACTCCACACCGAAAGCACCGGAGCAGCGATTCAAACCCACAACCTTCACGCTGCGAGGCAACAGCGCTACCCACTGAGCCTCCAAGCTGCCGCCACTTAACCTCCATGTAAAAAATATGCAAAGAGCTTGAAAAGAGCAGAGCGCTGTGTGAAGAACAACAACAGCACTCAAGCTTCGTCTTCACACTGCACCATGAGGGCTATAAAAATTCGAAGATGAGTGTGTGTAATTCTTGCACACCCTTTATACCAAGGTCTATGACCAAGGCTGTTGTTTTTTTTAAATTTTTTATTTATTTATTTATTTATTCATTCATTTTATTCATCCCCAGGTGAGCGAGAATGCTAAGCAGGACCTGAAGGATGGGCTGGCTCTGTACAACTCAGACAACAACGTAGGCTTGCGAAA
>OMLB01014656.1:3723-29757 GCA_900302555.1 Myripristis jacobus
CAGAGAGAGAATGAGTGCTGAGGCAATTACAGGCTTCGACGCAGCAGAAGGCTTTTCAAAAGCATATCCCACCCAGTCTTTGCAGCCGCTCAGACAGACAGAGACTCAAAAGCTGTGAAGACACCCTCTCTCTCTCTCTCTCTCTGCCAGCACGTTACCACAAAAAATGCTCTTCACACAAACTAAGTATGACTCATTTACATAACCTTAAGCGAAAACCATCACACGACCAAAGTGAAAAATCAGAAAAGGAAGACAGAGTGAGAAAAAAAGCTGACAACTACTTTTGCAAAGCCAGAGAGTGTGAGAGAGAGACAGAGAGAGAGAGAGAGAGGGAAAAAAGACAGCTCAAACTTAAGACAAAAGAGCTCTACACCTATTTTTACAACTAAAGCCAAGTCAGACAAACTTTCACACTGAGAAGCTTGAGAGAAGGCTATGAAAGTTGAAAACTCACGAAAGAAGTGTTTGAATAGGTTAGCCATGTCCATTTTGGGCTCGCTCTCTCCCACACTCTCTCTCTCTCCTTCCCGGCCCCTGCTCTCTTCCCACTGCAGCTGTAGAGTTATTCCATGTGAACACCCAGAAAGCTGGGCGGATAGCAGAGCAGTGCAGCCTACTCCATGACCATGTGGCCTGAACTAACCAATGGAAGAGCAGGAGAGAAGGGCCTCCGGTCGGGCTAAGGAAGGCAGAGCACAGAGGCCTCATGGACAAGGAAAGGAGGGGGGCTGAGAGAGGGAGAGAGAGAGAGAGAGAGAGAGAGAGAGAGAGGGAGAGAGAGAGAGAGAGGAAGGAGCCATTTCATCACTATTCAGAGGAAGACTGAGAAGTGAAAGAGGGGCTTTTCCAAACAGATACATTCTATGCAATCTGTTTGCACAGTATACGAGTGAGTCAGTGAGCGTCCAATGTCATATGATTGCAGTTGCTTGTAGAGACACCCCCATAGCTTCACAACAAAGTCTGGAAACATGAATCCTCCAACACACACACACACACAAACAGAGCCATCTGTAGATAGCTCACACCCTTACACGCTGTTTTAAACGATGACACAGTTCCACACCCAGCAACCAGCGAATGCTTAAAATATAATAATAACAATAATACGCTTCTCCCTCTACATAAAATGAGAAAGTGTGGTCATCAGGCTGCTTCTTTCATTGCTCTCCCACACAAATTTAGCACAACAACAAAAACATAACCAATCCCCAATTTGCTAGTTAAAATGTCCCAACTATTTATAGATACCAAAATAGCTCTGATCAAACAAACAAAGGATAATAATTAACAGGCACTCAATGTTGTGGTATATTAGCACTTAATAGGAGCAGAATTTGACTCGGCTCATGTTGTGCATTACTCCATGGTGGGCGTGTGTGTGTGTGTGTGTGTGAGTAGTAAAGACAAACAGAGGAGCTGACTCTCTGACTCTGTGCGCATGTGTGTGTTTATGTGTGTCTCATCTGGGCAGCTGCTCACCTGAGGTTATGTGATCTGTGGATGAAGTGAAGAGGGTTAGGTGGTGCGAGCCTCACAGCTGTGGTCCATGACATCACACCCACCCACCCTGCACACATCCCAACAGGGCAAAACAGGCTGGACAGACTTGAAGTATACAGGAGTTACTGTATATTTTATATTAAACTAGAGGGCACTCAGTAGAGTACAGATCTTCATCCCTATGGTATACCCCATGTGCTAAGAAAAAATTGCCAGCCAACTGTACTGTCACACACTTTTCAAATAACAAAACGAATTACTGCATGATCCAGATATATTACACTACAGCATAGAACATATACCATAAAACTCCCAAAGCCTCTCAAGTTTAGATTTCTTACACCCCTTATACCAGTGAACCTATGGCTTGCCATTCATTTCTTTGCCATAAGTCATAAGGCTTTCGTCAGAAACAGAATTTCAAAAAGAGAGCAAACTAAAATTAAAATTCAAAAAGTAAAAATGACCATAAAGGTCTCTTTCTCTAACACATTCTGTCACACACACTGCTCAGCAACAGTTGGTTTACATGCTATTTAACAGAATACAACAGCCTCTGACACTTGTTGCAATGTTTTCTTCCCGAGTGTCTGCTCTGTTTGGTTGACTTTCTCTGTCAGCAGTGTGTTTTATAAACTCATTTGCAAAAAAGGCAACACACATCCTGGCTCTTTTTTTTTTTCACCTGCCATCGCAGTGATCACAGTCACATCAGGACAGAAAATAATAGGCTGATAGGCCCAGTAATATGCGAAAAAAGGAGGACAGAGCAGCGGAAATTGAGCGAGCTAGACAGAGTATGTAGAGAGGGAGAGGAAGTTGCAAGAACAAACGTTTCAAATCAAGAATCAAGAATAGGGATTCAAGAGTCAAAAGGTTCTTCATCATACAGTTATAATTGTGCACAAATTTTTTTTAGGCTGATAGGCCCTACAGTTTACGAGACGAGCTGTGGACAGACAGACAGACACACAACCAGCATGATCCCCTCCGGGCCACGCCTTGAGGAGATAACAATTCATAAAGGCAGCATTTCAGTCCTCTATGCTGAACTGTAAATCAGAAAAATCTATTAAAAACTGTATTCAATATTTAATATTGAAAAAAAATTAAAAATACATGCAACAACAAATCAGAAAATAACATGTTAGGTAAAAAAATACGATAATAAGCAATCACATCCCTGCTGTATGTATTCACTACACTGGTGCTGACTCCTTTGTTTGAAGTGCATACTACAGTGTTAAGAGCCCTCTTCCTGTTGTCACTGTTTTTTAATCATCAGAGCATTTCAGCACAAGGCGCAGCCCTTACTTCATCAGCCACCCAACCCACAGCACGTGTAAAAACATATAAATTGTGCATCCAACAGGAAGACCCTATTCTTGTGCCCGATAGATAAGGGTTTTGCAATAACCACAGTGTGAAACAGTCATAAAATTACAAAACATTTCAAATAACGGTTTTATAATTTCATGAGCATAACCAAACCTCCCACTTCCTCCAGGCAGCCTCTCAGTCCTCTATGCTGAACTGTGCAGGGAAGAGCCAATTTGGGGCCCAGGGTTTCCCCTTTAGGGGTCACCCTATGCAGCAGTGTGTCATCTCCACAACAAAGCCAAACAGAGAAGAAAAAGCTACTTCTTTTTTCTTGCTCCAGTTTGAGTACTGTATGTTAGTTACATTATGTTTAGTGGGCGCAGAAACACCAAGCACTGGCTTAGGTGCTATCACAGAGCTTTAAAATAAACCACAAAAAGCACTGGTCTCTAAATGAGCAAATCCTGAGCATTAGAAAAATAAGCATTTAAGCTACTCATCAAACCCCCCAAACGCCTGCATAATTCTTTAAACATTTTTAGGAGTTAAATAGAATTATGTAGAGGAGAAAAAAAAAATTACGCATTCACACAGCAACAACATGTGACTATATAACTGGTCAACATAAATATTTCTCACTATCATGCAGCCTCATTCTATCCTGCCTTAAAGCTCCTGTTAATACAGTGGCTTAAGTTGGTGTTATTACTAAATAACGTTATCAGCCTAATGGGGCCTGAGCTAAACAAATATGGTACAAGTATACCAACAAATAGGATCATTCCATCATGCTCTCAGATGAAACAATGATATCCCAAAGAGCAGCGAGGGTTGGACACAGTAATATGAAAAGCATAACAAAAGCAAGGCCAAAAAGATGCCAGGCTATTTAGCAGGACTGGATCCCAGCGGTCAATGCACGCACTCCAAATTATCATGAATGTCTGTCATCAAGAAGAATTAAGCTAAGACAAATGGTAACCTTGGCTCACATATACAGCCACATTTGGCGTAGCGGGCTCGTAGCAGTACAGGGCCCTTGGCAAACGCAAGCGCCCAGAAATATTACTGTTGTGTTGACAGTGCAGACAACACCTGTGCCATTTCAATTCTGGTCTTGGTACAGCGACAGGATAAAACCCTCAGTTGCAATCACTCATGCATAATGCCCAAATACAAAGTACAGGTTCTTACGCTTAACATTTTTTCTAACCTCAGCAGCCAAACACAAACTCTCTGCATCTGCACTTAAACCTTGAGATGGACATTAGAAATCACAAAGTACGAGATCACTGCCTTACCTCTGTGCGTGTTCTGTTAAAATGCACAGGCGCGGTCTTGCACCAAATACTGCACTACAGAGAGTTTAAAAGCTTTATTGAGGAGACACTGTGTGAACAAGCTGCACTCAGTGACTTCAACCAATGATAAATAACCAAACTGGGGGCCATCTTCCTGTGGTGCATGTCATAAGCAATGATGTGGTCAAAAACAAAAAAAACAAAAAGGTACCAGAAAATGAGCTGGCCTAGATAAAGGAAGCTCTTTGATGCTGCTCTACTGAGGTTGAATGTCATCAACCAAATTGTATGAAATACCAAGGAAGTTGGCATACAGTTAACAAGAAGTTATGAGTGACTGATTAAATATAAATGTTTACAGTACAGATATCTATACAGGCAAACAGGAAGCTCATAAACTCCTATAATTGGAACAGACAAAGAGTTGGAAAGTGTAAATTAAAAAAGTTTCTGGACATTGCTTATCAAGTGATCAGATGTTGAATTCCATACTGATTAGAAAAATGAAGTAACTGATTTACCAAGTGTGTCTTTGAGGTTCTTGACAATAGAGGCTTTCCTGGCACTGTTTTTCCTCTCCACATAGTTGGAGGGCACAAAGCCTGTTTTGTTGGTGGCATTTCGAACCCTCCACCAGGACTTGGAGTCGTCAAGGAGCCAGAGGCGCTCATTTTTCTTGATGTCCAGCTCTTGGTCCTGCTGGGCCATGTAGTCAAACTTCGCGATGACAATCACCTCTTCCGTCATCTTGCACTAAGTGCACTGAGGGAGACAGAGGAGAGGAAGATACAGAACAAATGTCAAGGTATGTTAGTTGGCCTGTCAAAAGGGCTGACAAGATTATTCAACATTAGACAATTTTTATAATAATTAACTAATTATCAGATACTATTTCAGCTGCAAGGTGCCATCTGAACCCAAATGGCTACAGAGTGCAGCAGAAGTAGCAACTGAGTTAGTTTAATTTTTATTTACCTAGCATTATGAGGACTGATGATAACTTTTTCTCTACTTAATAGTTTTGCTTTTGTTGTTTACATGAAATATCCCATGACCGTGTAAGTCATAGGGCACTTTAGGAATCAATTCTTTTCACTCCAACCAGCAGCAACCACAGCAACAACTTGTTGCTCTAGTGTTGTCAATACACTAGCCTATCTCTAGAGCACTTCATTCATTGCTCCAATCAGGAGCTATTTAAGGGTTAATATGCAAGAGTGGCTATGTGGAATCAATGGTCAAAGACCATATGCTGTCTACTCATAATTACTAACAAAGATGAAGGCTGAGGCCTCTGGTTTATTAAAATCAAATACTGTCTACATAGCCTAGCATGGCTAGGGATAGTACAAATCATTTAGAAATTATGAACTTCATTCATAGGGCATGATACATACATATATATAGAGAGAGAGAGAGATAGGCAGACAAGCAGTCAGACAGACAGACAGACAGACTGATCGATAACAAACAGTATTTATAGTTTTCTCACTGATGAAATCTACTGTTTTCTAATGCCATTCCCCCAAACAATTAAAGACTAACTCTACTCAGTTTTACATTTTCAGTCCAGAGAAATAAGTCTGTGGTACAACACTGATGACTAACTATAATGTGGACAGATGTTCAGTTACAGATTTTTCTTCCTCTTCTGCTTTTCAGTAGATGTGTCATAAGGCCTTTATCTTCATGAACACAACTAAGGCAGAGGAGGTATTCTGGGTAAGCACCAGGACTCCCTTATGCCCTCTCAGTGCCCAAATTCCACTTGAAGATGTTCTGGACAGACATATCTGGACAAACTATGTACTGGTAGAATCAACTTCCTTTCAGTCTGCAAGCCTTCATACACACATTTTCATTCCCAAACTGTGTTATTTGCTACGGATAGACTGAATAGAGAGAGACACTGCAAAAGTAAATTTTACAAATATTAGACTGTACCTGTACTGCATCAAAGCTGAGAACTTCAAAGACTCTGATATTCCCCTGTTGACCTAGAAATAGAACAGAAATATGCAAGCATTATTTTTAGAAGTAAGTAACAGCACGTCTGAATCTCCATATCCTAAGATATGTTGATTAACTGTCATTCTAGGGAAATGCAGTTTCTGAGTCTTGGTTGTTCAACAGAATCTAATCCTCTCTATTGTGTCATCCAGCCCTACAGCAAAAGCATCAAGAAAACATGCCCTAGACTAACAGGCCTAGCCAAAATCACACCACAGCTAGGCCTGAATCCTGAAGACATGCCAGCTCCCACTTCCATAGTTTAGTTTCTTAAGACATAATTTTGCCCACAGCAATTGTATTCTTGAAATAACAGTTAAAGGTGACTATTTTTTTCAGTCTTCAACAAAGATAACTCCCAGAGAGTTTACACTTAATCTTTCAGTTTACACATTCTTCAGAAGTTACAGAAGGGGCAATTTCCTCTCCAAATATGTCCAACGATTGTCTTTTGTGTCACTCATCAAACATGTACCGGGAAGGCAGGAAGATGGCAGGGGGACAGATTACTGTAACAGGGAAGTGCGGAAGAGAGGCACTCTGTCAACAGTGCCGCTATGTGAATGAGAGGATGTGCTCATCGAAGGCAAATGAAGAAGGATATTGTTTTAATGCAAGCATGAGCCCAAAACAAACTCTCATAACTGTCTATGCAAATCAGAAACTGTGAATGAGTAGACCACATGATAAGCTTAGCGTCACTGTTTGCAATTCTGTTGATCACAAGCACTTTGAGGTGCCCCTGGCGTCCTCAAGTCATGATATGGTAGTATATCACACATGATCCGCTCTGAAGGCTTGTTCATCTTTAACAATGAACACATTCACACACTCGGTCTTATGATCTATCAGCACAACCTGGGCTATGTTTAGTTTATAAGATACTTGGGTCAACATTGGTGAAAGAGTCAAGCACTGCAGAAGGGGCTCCTTAGCTACTCTGATGTCATGGGAGTGGATGGGGTTTCACCTTTCTCCCTCTTAGGGGACCCAGACACTGACCTCATAGATTGAGAGCTCTTGGTTTTTATTTGAAGCAGTAGTGTCTGGGTTTCAGCTGCAGCTGGCGTTGAGATAGGCCCAGAACCTGATCTTAGGCAAACACAAGGAGCATAGGGAGCACAGCTATGTTTCAGCATGATTAGCCAGGAGGAATACATGCCAAATAAGTGTAGGCTCAAGCTAAGAAGATCCTTACTCAAGCTTTTCTGGGGGAAAAATGACAACATTGAGATGCATCATCCTCACAAAAGCTAGTGGGGTGATCATGCCACATCTAATTACTTTGGGGAAGGGTGGATAAGACCTAGAGCAGTGCAGTTTAGAGTCCAAGGCTGTGCTATGTAATGTCAGGATCCCAAACTGTCCCTCCATTTCATTTAACTGAGCTAACAATAAAGTTTTAAAAGGGCATACCTGGGGTCTGGGCTGTCCCTATCCATGTACGGCTTAGCTGATCTTTTTTACATAATATTAGGGTGTATACTGTGGGTTTATCTGGTGGCGTGTTATTGCCTGTTTCTGTTCTTTCTTAAATTAAATTAATGAACACTGGGAGGCAACGTAGGGAGCGGCACACAAAAACAAAGACTTGATTTACTCTCCTCAAGTGCTGTCTCTCTAGCCAAGACAAAGGCAACAATCGCTCCACTCCCTGGGCTGGGCTGGACAGCAGTATGCCAAAAAGGCTGCAGAGTGTAGGCTATATGTGCTCCTTTTCCATTTACAAAACCACTCCATTTCCATTTTGTTAATGGTCAAACACAGAGCACTCTTATTATCATTACTCCACTTTTTCCATTCTTAGTAGTGTGCTACAGTGCAGGACTCCCCTTTCCCCAAATAGGCTATCCTTTTCAGACAGCAGATTGCATCCCAGTCCCACCTCCCTTAGCTGCCATCACCCCCACATCTATAGTGGCTGTGTGCATATTTAACACCATAGTGACTTAAGACGGTACAGATGTGAGGGGGGATCAAAAAGTTAGCCAACAGATGCTACCGGCTAATCGTGCAGCTGCAGACTGAGCCAAGGCCACTGGCCACTCCAATGCACTAAAAACAAGGTCAGACAGGTCAAACTGCTCTGATGGTGTTATATTCATCCCAGAGGTCTCCATTTACTTTGCTGCCTGCTAGAACTAATATGTACCCAAATCCAACTCCAACCTCACAGCAAGTCCAGCACATTTCTAAGAATGGTATTCTCTTATCACAGGTATAAAAAAAAAAAAAATACTGACTTGATGTTTGAAGTTCTTCACTTTTTCTTATCAGTAACTGTCAGATGGGCTTTTCTGAAACGAATAATGAAAGAAAAAAAGTCTGGTAACATGCTGCTACCACATGGTAGGCGTATACCTGTTTCTGCCCCAATATTACTATAGCTGCGGGCCAACTGTATTTTCTTTGACACATATTCAGGATTTATTAGTATGCATAACATGTTCCCTTGCATGACTTGTAAGTTTATTTAGCTCTACGTGTCCATCTCATCGTTTAGCTTTATTTATGCTAGATAGGCCAGTGCTGAACAGTGTCTAGAAGTCTAGCCAATGTAATTACATGCTGCAGAGAGCCACATGTATGCAGAGCTTCTCATTTGGCCAGTGTAGCCTACACTGGTCAACATCAGGGTAATCCAGATGCTAATCCATACGTCTGAGGTACTGTGTGTAAAACCCACTACTCTCCTCTGAGAAGCAGTCCCATGTGCTTGTTTTCAGCTTAGACAAGTTCTTGTATAATACAGGAGCATGATTGATATTTTATCTATAAAGATGGTCCCTGCTAAAACGATTTCAACTAAGGGGTAACAACACCAAATTACAGCAGGTAAGAATGGGTCTATAAATTAAAATCAAGTCTATTCACATCAAGCAAAGGCAGAGCACTCATTTACAAGCTGGCAGAGAATGGGTCCACCTTATCTCCCACTAAGGCAGTGGTTGTAGGCTGATGACAGGTTATCCAGTGTCATTATCGGTAATCCACTCATGCTCTCAAGAGCGCTAACACCAGTCACAACAGATGCCCCTTCAACACAACAGCAATAACCCAAATGTGGCACTGTTATCTTAGCATTATTAAAAAGACAGGGTAGTGATTTTCTTGTTAAGAGTTTTACAAAGTACCTTTGCTCCAAACAAAAATATGAAGAGGGTTAAAGGATTGCACTGGTGTTTTTGCAATTTAGCTCATTTACCTCAATATATGATATGCTGAAGACATATCTCCCCTTCTACAGTGCTTGGACTTAGAAATAGAGATGACACGGTATGAAAATTTTATATCACGATTATAGTGACCAAAATTATCACAGTTATAAGTATTACTGTGGTAGTACAAACAAACCCATGTTGCATGCAGCACCTGCATCTGGAAGACTTCTCCTTCTTCTGATAAAATTGTGGTACACTACATGGTTAAGTCATATAGATGCCATCTGGGAGAATGGTGTTAACTTTGTTTGATGCTGGACAGTATAGACCATGAGTTTTTTGAAGCTTGGTAATCAAATACTGTTTTAATGATGATTAAAATCTGAAACAGTAATAGTAACAGCCAGGAATTTTACAGTGGTTTATGATGAGACAGGTAACCGTTTCATTCATAGTTAAACCCCCCCTCCCCCAGCTCAATTGCTCAGTTAGCACTCAACTGGACCACAAGAGGTCTTAGATGATACAGTCATAACTGTACTCCAAAAATATTAGGCTGATAGGCCCACTTGCACACAGGATTAGCTGTGGTCTGATACACGCACAGACAGACAGGTATAAATGACTAAACGCATGATCCCCCACACTGCAACAGAGAGGACTGGTGCATTCATATGCTAGTGATATACTGAATAAAACCTTGTCCTATGAGACTATTTGCCAGACTACTACCATGCTTGTTTATTGTTTGATCTTCTACTGCTACAGCGAAATACCTCAGAAATACTGCAACAGTGTAATGCTGTTTGTCAACGGACTTTAAAGTCCCAGATGTCAGAGCTTCCCACCAGCATTTTAAAGCACCAGAAAATGTGTAGGCTTTTCAATTTAATGTGGGAGTTAAAGTTAATTACCTTGCATCAATAAAGTCACTTTGACAAAAATAAATCCTGGATTACCTATCTCAAGAAATTTTCATGTCTCTGCAAGTTGAATTTCATAGTCTGCAGACATGAACTGAAATGTAAGCCTACCAGAGAGGTAGGAAAACATACTCAAATGTGTAAAACAGTGTGATATACTTTGGAATATGGTCAGTAGGAATATAAAGAATACGTGGCTTGTAGCAAATGGGTTTAAACATGCAAAAACACCGGTGTAATCCTTTAAACTGCACTGCAAACTTAAACCGCAACAACTGCTTGTCAGTGGTATAAGAAATACAGTGTGCAACTTTGCAAGCTATTGTATATTACTACGACAGAAGAGAGTGACATGAGTTCACCACATCCTGTAAGTTTACAGCTGCTGCCACAAGACCTTGAATCTCCACAGCAAGAAACAGTTGAGATCTTGAGCACACCCAGTGGCCTAAGAGGCAAGAGGCATCTAAAAGCAGGGATATGTCTGAGCTTGAAATGAAAAGAAGGGGAAAATTGTCCTTATCAAAGAACAGAAAATATAAGTGTTAAGCATAGAGTAGATTTCAGATTTATGAACAACTAACATCAGAGATTCTTGGATAAAAATGAAGGCACAAGAAGGTGAAGCTACATTACGGCTATTATATAGTACATTTATTATATAGGCTAAAGTTGCCAGAGAAAACTATGATTCTTCACCACTTGGCTGTAGGAGCTGATAGGAAAACTGTACCACCACTAAGCAGGAGTGTCGAAGCACAAAGACGGCAACAGCATGAGCTCACAGAGGCAGACAGAGTAACCTAATCCCTGTGACAGCCTGCTAAAATCACAGGGCTATGGTGCCTTCTGGAATGTGCTCTGTATGCTCACTGCTCACTCAGCCCCTGCAGCACTGCTGCACTTCCTCTAACTTACACCAAAACCTACATTTTAGCCACAGGGCAGCTCAGAGGTTTGAAAAATCTGCTCCATTAACAGACAGTGCAGGACAGTATAGGACCAATAAATACATGCTTGTGCTCTTTTCATATTGGAGCACAGCAACTAAAACCCAGGAGACCGCATCTCATCCCAGCTGTCCTCAATCCTCTCAAAACAAAATTGCAGCAGAGCAGCAAAGGGTCATGGGAGACTTGGCAGGCCAGCTGTGAGACAGGAAATAGGGACACAAGAGTGAACAAAGGGTGGGAAAGTGATGCAATCTGACAGAGTGCAAGCTTGACCCATGAGTTCAGGCAAGTTTGAAAATCTTCTCTTTGCAGTGATTATCATTTACATTGAAGCAAATACTGTGCATTACATGTAATGGACAGTATTTGCTTCAATATAAATGATAATCAATATCGAGTCCAGAACCAATTTTAAATTCACACCAGCGGTGCAGGAAGAAGATCTCATCCTTCTGAGCATGTTCCATCAACTAACCTAACATTTTTCATATTAAAACCTAAGAAGAGATGTCACTAGTATTCTAAGCTGAGCATATTGGCTACATTCATAAGTGTGTTAAAGAAAGTAGCTATCTCTCCCTTAGGATTACTCTATGAAGCTGGCAATGGCCTCAAATAGCCCATGGCTCACAGCCAGACATTTACTCTTACAGCAATATACAGCACTAAAAATTTCAAGGCACTTTAATAAGACTCATCCAATGCTTACAACCAATCTCTAAGTGCAATGGACATAAAGTGCAACTGGTTGAATTGCAGTTAGCTGGAAAAGCCACAAAATGCAAATTCTCATGGAAAATCTTTGCTACATTAAAAAAAAACTGTCTCACTTACTGTAACGGCAATATTTAAAGGGAGACAAGGGCAAAATTTATGAAGCTTCAGTCATAATCAAATTCATTTCATGATGTTGGGGGTTAAGGGTACTTTTCTAATTCGCACAGCCTATACTTATCTATTGTATCAACCATATATCTCTTCGAATTATATGATTAAGTGCTTGCCATCGTGAGAGAAAGCCTATAATGGTGGAGAGTTGACTAAATATAGAAGTTCACTATGTTAATGTGAACAAAAAAAGAGATCAAATGTAGTAATAAATATGTAGCACAGGAAAAAACTTGAATTGTGGTGATCAACTTGTCATCATGAGGTGCGTTTATGTACAAACTCGTCATCAGGTTCAGGTTCAACATCAACAGGTTAAAGTGCAGAGATCTAATTGTCTGTTAATGAGGTCATTGAACATCAACAGACAGCTGATAACCCTCAGCTTTGGTCAACATTTCTCAGCTGACGGCAGGAAATGTCAGCTGAGTTTGTCAGGTTGATCAGCGGATTTGCACTGAGCTGTTGATAGTGTTGGCAGTAGTCTGAACATACCATTATGTCTATTCCTCGCAGGGAAACTCTGAGATATGCATCTGAACTTTATATCTCTCTGCATAAAGGCATCCATTTCCCCAAACACCATCTGTATCGGTGGAGTGTTCCACGCCCTGCCAGTTGCTTAAGTTGCCAGTTCTTGGTTTGCATGGCCTAACTGCTATCACTCTCACGTTAAAAAATGGCTGCATCCAAGCTATCTGGGATCAAGGCAATATTAAAATAAACATTCATTTAATCTCTGCAACACTGAATGCTGCAGGGGATTTCACAATCACTAATGCGAGTTTATAGAGCAAAGCCATTCATGGTATCAAATGTTACAATACGATAAACCTGTTTGCGGTTTAGGCTTGTGTGGTGCCTGGCTACTTGAGGCTACTAGTACAGTAGCATTCACTGGAGTGAGCGGAAGAGATGATCCACACAAACCAAACCAAACAAAACCTGGGCATGCAATGTACTGTAGCTGTACACCTCTTCGCCATAGCACTGTTCTGGAAAAAGCCTTTGTTGCAGTCAAAATAGCATATCATTTGTAAACCGCAAGAGATAATAATCCCAGACAGCTTGTGTGAGAGCGCTGAAATTGATACACTGGCTTCCTCTTAGTCTTCGTACATCCTGACAGGTATAAGCCTTAGGGTGCTGTCACAATAGGACTAAACAAGCCACTTGGGACAGAACTCTGGGTGAGGCACGTGTTACAACTTGTGTATGAGCGTCTTTGGAGCAGGAGGCATTCCAGATTGTATGGTGATGCCGCAAAAATCTGGGGCATAGGCAAATAAGATCAATGACATGTCTGATAGGGGAGAGAGAAGGATGGAAAAGGAAGGAAACATTTCAAACAGTGCCTGCACGTGTCCTGGCTGAAGTGCACACTCAAACACATACTCACTGGCAGAGACTACGCTTGATTTGACTACTGTTTCAGATTAGGTGTTCATTTAGAAAATTGCTGATTAATATAGTGTAACGATAACAAAAAGCTTTGCTGCCAATTTGCTACTGCTTTTGAACTCTAAAGCTAGTTCTGTAGAGACAAATTGCTAACATTGTATAATAGGGTTCAGGATCATTACAGGAGAAAGTTAGTCTGGTGTGTCATGTAGAAAATTTTAAATCTTTTGTTATAATTTGCAAAGTCCTAACCACGGAACTAAATAAACTGACGGTTCTCTAGAAGTTTTAATTGCAATATCGTTTTATATGGCATCATTTCTTGGAGAACCACTTGAACCTTCAAACACTTATTCACTGCTACTAAAATAAAGAATAACTGGTGTATAACAACTTCAAACCACACAAATATTAAATTGTCTTGTAGTTTGTCTTGTAGTTTCCATGTTATTCTTAGCTCTGCAGTGATTGAATAATTTAATTAAGCCTTTACCAAGAGAAAGCTACATCAATATCAGACACATGCAGTGATACAGATTACTTGACTTAACCAGAGAGAAATCTGTGAGATGGAGGCAAGTTTTGAAATTTGTGCAACTGGCGGTCTGTGGGCATCCCACCAGTTGCACATCACTGATTGTTGATACTACTTCAGCAGGTTATCAGTGACAAAAAATCTTCATGTGTCCTCACTTGGTGGGCCTGGGGTTAACTTTGTGGTAAAATCAAGGCGCATTGTGCCCTACATGTTCTGCTGATTCAACTTGACATTGCTTCACTTCATACAGTGAAAAAAGTCATCGTTTTTTTTGTTTGTTTTTTGTTTGTTTTTTAAAAGGTATGTATTCATCATGAAACAAATTTCAATTTCTAGAGAACAGATTTTGGCAAAAATAGATTTTTGCCTTTGCAATGATAACCACAATGTCAAATGCATACATCCTCATTTTCACTCTAGCAAACCCATGACAAAAAACCCCAGACCATAATGAACTAATAAAAAACACTTGTGAAACTGCTAACAACTTTCCTAAAGTGATGAAGTTAGATCACTTTGAATGACTGTACCCACATACAGCCTAGACTATCAAAGATTACTACGCACAGATCAAGGGAGAAGTGTCATCACTCCAACACATCATTAACGTACAGTAACCGATGACATATCAGGGCATCTGTAGCTGAGCAATGATGGAAGAGCATCTGAATGTTTCCGGGTGTACCAGCCTCTAATTATGGTATAGTCAAAAAGGTGCAACATTCAGCAACAACAGAACCAAGAGCCTGTTTATTTTTCTCTGCATGGCTTGGTTAAGGCCTTGTTCCTTCTGTTGCAGGTGACAATGTTTGAGGCGTGGAAAGTATCTTTACTACTGACTGTTCAAGCATGCCTACATGCATGGGCAATCACACAAAAACTTCTCAGGCAGACAAAACGAAATCACAAAAGAAAATGAGGAAATTGAGAAGATGTTATGCAACAGCTGAGATTATTGAGAGAACAAAGGAGAAGAGAGACATGATTGTGGACAAAGATTTTCCTCTGTTTCTCAATTTTATTACAAGCCTAAAGCCACTTAACGGACCAGACTGCCGAGCTTGTTATTTGACCAGGGAGATTTTTCAGCCACATTAGTTTTCTGGTTATCATGAAAAATGCACAGTTGGTATTTTCCCTTAGGCTGTGGGGCCAGATTTGGCTCCTGGGGGCTTCTGGTAAAACACAGCCAGACACTGAGAATGAGACAAGTTCCTTTACAAAACAAGCTCAGCCCATGTGTTTGGGCCTAATGCATTTCATACCATGTCCCTGGGATTACACTACCATAACATTCAAACACGTATTCTAGATGATTAAGTCTAGGCTGGCTGCATTTGGAAGCTATCCGAGTCAGCAGGAGCTTATGAATGGGAGACAGTTGAAGTAAATAAGGCCACGTCACTGCAATGTCAACATATGTACCCAGCCGGATGGTGAGGACTAAAGTGGAGCATGAGGCCCCAATCCTGAATGGCAGTTCTGTACTTAAGGCTATCCAAGAGTGAACTCAGGACTGGCAGATGATGGGAGAGGGCCACAGAGAGGCAAAGCTTCTCCTCTCCAACAGGCTCCTTGTGGACATTTTTTTTTAATTATTATTCTTGAAAACTGGCCCCCATGGAGTATGGAAATTTGTTGTTAACCTTTAAGAAAATGGCACATATGAATAGATGGCCTTGACCCTCTTTCTCCTTGCAAACTATAACTATCCTCTTTCCTCTGCCTCCCCCCAGGATGGAGCTACAGCAGACCAAATGTCTCTATCCCCTCCCTCAAACCTTAATGAGAGACTGTGAAGAGGTCTGTCAGTGTGACAATAATTACAGAAACTATACTAGTCACCGGCTGCAACCCCCCTCCTTCTTAGGCATTGAGAAAAACACAAACTGACCTATCTCCTGCCCACTCAATCATACACATTAAAACAACCCAGCCACGTGTATCCAAATTAACGACTGTCAGATAAAATACTTACATTACATTAATTTGTAGATTATCTAACAATATGGTGAAGCAGTTCTTCAACAGAGCCACATTTTATACCCTGAGAGCAGACCAAAAACCATACAACCTTATCGCCTATTGTGCTACTGAAGCATGACATTTATTTTGGCTTCGGCTGTGCAAGGAAGAAACACAGCCAAGATAAACAGCATTTACCTGAAACCTAACCAAAGAAACAGCAGTCAGTTTCACTAGTCGTGCAAAACACAACCATAATTAGACTGAAAGTATACTGTACTCGTTATTATTGGCCTCTACATGGGAAGGTTTGGAAGAAATACAATCAGATTATTAGTACATCTATAGCAGTGCCTTACCAAAAGCAATGTTAGTGGGAAAACAAGAGAGGACTGACCTCAATAACCTGATTTCGACTATAATCAATAGCCTCAGCCAGGTGAGCTGTTTAAAACAAGATGAGCATATTTTCATGGCAGAGGAGCCTCTCGCAGGGAATGAATCCATCGTGACCATGAACAGTCCCTGGCTGTGTGACTGGATCTTTAACAGAGTCCACAACACAACACAACACCACAACTTCAAGCTGAACTTGGCACAAAAACACAAGCGACCACAATCCCCGGATTAAAAAAAGATACAATAACAGTATATGAGGACACAATGTGGGATGAACTAAAAAAAGAAAGAAGAAGAAGAAGAGTAAATTCGTGTTAGAAACTAGATGCAGTCTAAAGCTTAGGCGTTATCCCAATTTTCTGTCTGTGTAACGTTAACGTGGTGAAAGAAATGGAGTGTCCCCACATTTGTGGGGTCGAGCAATGCTTTATCTTGGCGTTTATGTTCCAGAAAAGGATTGACAACATGTCTATTTAATGAAGCTGGATGAGAAAAACATCAACGGTGCTTTTCGACGTGACAAATACAGTCTGAATTATGAGTAACGGTTAACCTAGCCAGACAGCTGGGTAACATAATGTTGGCCATGTTGGCAACAGACTGGTTAGCTGTCTGGGTTAGCCGTTAGCCGACGTTAGCTGTCGGCGAATGCGGGCACTGCAGGAGCTAGCGTGATGCTAGTGGGAAAAAGGGATAGACGCTGGTGCGGTGGCTAGGTCCCGATAGCACTAACATTATTACTATGCTCCTGCTGTCTCTTACCTGGTTGCTGTTGTTTGCTGGTGGCCACCTTTTCTTGTCCTGTATCACAAACAGCTATCAGACAAGTCAAATTTGATGCAAGCAAATTATTTTCAAAACGCTGCTAATAATTGTACAACTTCCAGAGGATGGCCTAGCTACTGATACACAGTGCCCCGTTGGAATAGCATGCCTATATCAAAGCATGTCATTGCTACGGTCGGCAGCTAGCAGGCTGGCTAGCCGCACAAGCGTCTCAGACTCTAGCCCCGCCCAGTGCCACTCGATTGGTTGCAGAGGAAAGGTCTATCTTTTGATTGGACAAGGGCGTCGTCAGTCACTTGCACTGCAGCTGCTGATGTTTTGCATTTTCCTAAGCATCTCTCTATATCCATGCTCCTGTGCTTGTAAAAGTAGCAACCACCCTAGTATGAGTGTGTATGTCTGCGCGTGTGTGTGTGCAGGTCTGTGTGCAGACAGAGAGAGGTTATTACATAAATGTTTCGTATAGTTCAGTACCAGTTAGTCAAAAAGAAAACCTTACAGTTGGTTATTGGGACTTGTAGCACAAACCTAGGATAACTTAATTACCCAAATTACTATACTAATTTGTAATGGAGAAATTGTTAAACAAAAGTAGAATATATAGAAATCTACCATACATCGGTACCATGTGAAATTGATAGCTGCAAAAAGGAGCTTTCTTTTAAATTAAATTGTTAGTTCAATTTATCAGCAAGGAGTTTGTTTATGTTTATGCAGATATGACTCAGAAAAACATGCAACAGACAACAGACCCAACACACAAACACACACACACGCACGCACGCAAGCAATACAACTTCTAATAATCATGTCTGTGGTAAGGAGAGTTGCAGGGTATTTTGGAGGGTTGTGCAGCACACTGCAGGATGCAATCTGTTTCCTGCATAAACAGATGGGCCTACTCTACATGCATTCTGCCACACATTGACAAAATTCAGACTTGAATTGTCTTGTAACATAGCTATGATGGATATCTATACATCATAGCTAAAAGAGGATGTATATGTAAAACCACCTATTCACCTTTTTGTTTGAGAAATAAAGCTTTTTTCTATTTTCATATTTGAGCGATCTATGACAGCAAGTGTTTTAAAGAAAAAAAACATCATTTTGGACTATTATATATAGTTTATATTGACAGTTGTTTACCTTTTGGTGATAACTGACTGGAGTTCATAGTTTATTCACCTTTTTATTTATCATGACATCACTGATGGTTGATTGTCATTACATAGACTAACTTGACATAAGCAATAGTGCTCCACTGAGAGTGGCTACAACCACAATGCTCACATTCATTATTTTGAATTTCATCTTAAGTATGAGAACATTTAATAGCATGAGAAATATATAACACTGTATCTAGTCACTTATGCAGAATATTATAGCTTGTAATTTTTTTTTTTTTTTACAATAGCATTGCTACTTCTGCAGACTGAATGAAGAAGGTTTCAATGAGGAGTGTTACTGTAAAACATGCATGAAAATTGTTTCGTCATAATAACTGGCATCAGAAAACTAACTACTGATGAGTAGTAGATTTGCCAGCAATTTCTTTTGTAGCATGGAAAAATTCTTCCATTAAGTATGCTCTCTTTCTGAGTGACAAAGTGGATTTTGAATGCCACCTGGTGGGCTCTTAATGAAACATCAATGTTGTGTCAGTTTCTGACCACAACATGCAAGTCTTCTTTCATCCACTCTGCATTGTCATTATGTCCTTATTTCATTCCATCACTGTTGCTTTGCCTCAGGCGTAATGCAGACTGATTGCCTCAGCTGGGTTTTTCTACACAGAGAAAGGAAACCTTGGTAACAAGCCAGTGAATCCTCTTCTACAGAAAAGGGAAAGCAGATGGACCCATGTTGCTGAAGAGGAATTAAATTCAATACTATACACCTGCCTCTGGGCATTAGTATGATAGGCGTCTGAAAGTAAACAGAGGCGACGTACAGAGATGTAATCACTATTGTTAAATATCAATCAGCTGCCGAGGCCATAGAATACATCAGAGGCAATATGAAAACATAGAGAGGTACAGTATGTTATGCACATGCAGTGTCTTTTTATGTGCATGTTGGGAGAAAATAATCTATAGAGTAATAAATGCTTTTGTGTTTCTTATGCACAAAATGATAAACAACAGTTCTCCTTAGAATCCCCAAACAAAACTGAAGAGCCCACTTGTAGATTTTAATTTGAATTACAAGAAACCTAACTAGTATGTATCATTGTGCCTTCCCATCCACATAACACTAAACATGTCCTTCCCCATTCATGCTGCTGTCTGCTCTCTTGATTCCATGGCAGTTTGTTAAAAGGAATAACACTGATTGTCCTGGCAAACAACATTAAGGCTAAGAAAATCAATACGAGTTAGCTTATGAAAGGTGGGTGTTTTTTATTCTTTCATTCTTTATAAATATGAAGGAATCCTGGACTGACAATTAGATACTTAAACAAGTGTGGTAATGCTAGTGTGACAACACAGAGATACACCACACCTTGTTAGCATCATTATGGGTTGCATATCATTAAAATGATTTTCTTACACTGCCATTCACAAAACCATACACTTTTTTGTTGACACTTTGGTCTTAGACATCAATTGACATTAAAACAATGCTAGCATGGAACAAAAATCACCATAGTACATTTCTCTTTTATTTCACACACAAATATTAAGACATTACATAACTGGCACTCTTCCACCAACACAACAATACAAAATCATTAAATTAAGATCCAGACATTCTTGAAATTGCACATGAACAGAGCAACATTGTAAACAAATAGACTGACACGTCAAAACTCATTTGATGGGTGAGTCTAGGATCTCTTGATAATCCTGTCGAATGGCCCGGCTCACCCTGTAAAGCTTGACTCCTGTCAGGGTGAATACACTGATCATGATGACTAGGCCTCCGATGACGTCGTAGATAGATGGGATCATCCTCAGAACAATGAGTTGGAGGAACATGGCCACCACGATCTCTAGGTGTTGCACGGTGCTAACTAAGGCGGGATGGAACTTGTTTAGGGCATAGTAGACCCCGAGGAATGCCACGGTGGAGCAGATACAGATCCCAATCAAATAGCCCCAGGTCTCCCCATCCAGAGGAATGATGGGCTCCTGCATGATAAACATGGTGGAGGCGCCCCACACAGTGCCCGTCCAGCCGAAGGTAAAGAGTGCCGTCCACATGCTGACACGCTCCTTAATGGCCCTGTAGACAATCATGGAAAGGGCAGCGGTCAAGCCGGCCATCACTGTCATCGTGTAGCCAAAGGCCTCCTTCCAGAAGCTCAGCCTGGACTTTTCCTCATCTGCTACATTTGGTACCATGACCAGGCAAAGGCCGAAGACGCTGCCCACCACTGTGACCACATCCGTGTAGCCCAGCCTCTCATCCAAGAGCAGGAAGGCCAGCACAGCACTGAAGACCGTGGTAGAGGCACGCCACATGATGGTGCCATTACTAGGTGGCACTATGGCAAAAGAGGTGTAGGCGCAGGTGATTGAGATTACATTGCACACCCCGTAGAAGAAGAGACGCAGCCGGTAGCCCTTAGGGCCAAAGGGGGCCTCGTGGTAATAGAAGACCACCAGGATGGACAGCACTTGAATCACAGACCGAATGAAGAGCAGCTCGAGGGAGGGCACTTTAGAGCGGTCGGCTGCCAGACGGGTAATCAGCGCCACACACCCATGAGCCACCGCTGCCCCAAACAAGGCCATCCAGGTCACCCTAGAGGCTAACACATTTGCCTCGCCAAAGCTTGCCAGCTGGCCTCCAACCCCCTTGTCCCGCTGCCCCCCAGTCTGCTTCGGCTGGGTGTCCATGGTTCCAAAGAAAGTCCTGCCCCCTTTGCTGTCCGACACCAGTCTCTTCCCTGCATTTGCCTCTGCGAAAGCGCCAAAGTCCTCGAAAGACGGTGCGTCATCATACCCTTCATCACCAGGCTGGGGAAAGTGAGTAGCATATTTTACTGTCACTGTGTTTGGGTGGATCTTAACCCTCTTTTTTGATCCATACTGCAGCTTGGATGGAGATATATCCATGTTTTTTTAGGAGTCAAAGTTGAAATCTGAAAAATGGAATAAAAATCATTACTGTGTAAATAGCATTGAAATATTGATGCCATCTTGTCTGATCTTTTTGCTTTTTGCTTTTGCTTACTCAGTTAAGAGAGACTTTTTCAAAACAGACAGAAAAGGCTTTGCATAATTCATCACTTATTGTCTCCACATGCATCCCTCCAGCTCCTCGCAAATACACACACGTGCTTACACAGGCACACACACACACACCCACACACACACACACACACACACACACACACAGCGTGCATGCACACTTACAGGCTCCAGCTCACTTACCTTTTTACCCTGTCTATCTACCATTATAGTCATGTATTGTGTGACTTCTATATATATCCAGTGCAAGCTCATACAAGCCAACCAGCAAACATTGTGAGGCTGATGCAGGCTGATGGGGATGAAATTACATAACAGGAAACCACAGAGTGAACACAGATAAATGTGCTCCACTTATATAGGATTGAGTGACACAATAAATCTCAGAATTCTGTAAAAGGGATTGTGTGGAGGAGTTTGCTGACGGTGTTTAATACTTTGGATCTATTATTTTAATCAAAAACAATGCTTCCTGATGCTTGTTTTTAATAAGAGATGTGAAACTGGTGTGAATAATGACAGTATAGGCCACTGCATGTGTCTACCAATTTGTGGAGAAGTGTAGTTGTTTGCAATTATTCTTGCTAGAAGGAATCATTATATTGGATGGTAAAGAAACTCCATGTGGCATATTTTAAAAATGAAAAATACAGCACAAAGAACAAGTTAAAATCTGTCTTGGTGCTGAAAGAGACTATCATTCGTTTATGGTTTCAAGATGAAGATGCTAATTTCCATCACGTTTGGTCCGTCAATCAAACAATAAAAACACAACATTGATGTCTCAAAACCGCAAGGTGGCAGAAGCATATACCTTTTTGCCCTCCCCCATCTCTCTCTCTCTCTCTCTCTCTCTAACACGCGATTGCTGTCTCTTGATGAATTTTGAAATATTACTCAATATCGAATATAATATTCAACAAGGCCAAAAATAGGTTAATATTGACGTGCAGAATGAAACGTGAATATAAATAATCGATGGGTTCCATTTGAAAATGAAAAAAAACAAAAAAACAGAATGAAGCAATGCTGGGAGCGTTTGCAGCCAATATTATGATGGCTTATTATTTTAAGAACACAAAATCCGACAAAAAGCTCCTTTTCAGCATAAAATGAGGCAGTCTGACAATTGAGACAACAAACAGGCTAATTTATTGCATTGAGTACTAATAGCCTAATTAAAGTCCCGCTGAATAATCTCCTACATCTTTCATTGAGATATTGAGAATGCATGCGCCTTTGCGTGAATAAATATTGCTACATAACATATTGCAGCAATTATCTTCCCAGTGCATAAATTCAGATAGCCCACCATATGAAATCAGTGTCATTACGACTACGTCAATTGACATGTTTTTTTTTTTTTTTTCCAAAGGACGGTCCAATGAGGCTTGCCTAATATCATAAACTGAATGCATAAAAAATATCCTACTAACCTCATACTAAATGTCTTACCTTTTGTTCTTCAGTGCGTTCCTACCGATGCATAAGCCAGGTTTTGTGTCATAAATGGAGGTATTGTTTGCTTTCTTGAGCTTTACATTTGGTGAACTGCAACTGCCATTTCCCCATGTTCCCTTCGAGTGGAGCGCCTCCT
Source organism: Myripristis jacobus (assembly GCA_900302555.1). Taxonomy (NCBI): domain Eukaryota; kingdom Metazoa; phylum Chordata; class Actinopteri; order Holocentriformes; family Holocentridae; genus Myripristis; species Myripristis jacobus. Next base: position 26,671 of record OMLB01014656.1, read on the forward strand.
GAAGATGCGAGGTGCTGCTTGCTCTCCGCGCTCTCGACGGATGGAGCTGCTGCTGCTGCTGCTGCTGAAGCGGGCTGAGGAGGGAGCTGAAGTTAGTCACAGCCAGTGGTCTCTCCCCCTCCCCGATAATTTTTCCCACCTCGACCCTCTCAAAACATTATTTCTTCGTCATCTCTCAAGAGGAAAAGGGATGTGCGTAGGTCCATCATCATCATCATCATCATCAGCATCATCATCAAAACATGACAATGAGTCAAATACATTTACTTTCATGGCAGCAATTGATTTGCATCTGAAATAATTGGTGTTGAAGGCACTGAAGGAAATGAATGACTGGTTTATGATCACCCAGAGACACCCAGAGGCAATCAGCCACCAATAAAAACAAGAAGACGCCAGCAATGTTATGCTTTCCCTCCTTAAAAGACCATCTCTTAAAGTATGAGGTTTACAATGTCATTGAGATTTATGTCAGGCTGCCCAGTAACACTGGGTGAGCTTGTCAATGCATTTCTCAATATTTCTTTTCACAGCCTGCAATAATCCTCTGTGGGATCTTCCCATTTGCTACAAGGTGAATCTCATGGGAGCGGCGGTTCTCTCCCGTGTGCAGAGGCAATCATTTCACTACTAGTCATGACTCTTTCCCAAGAACAAGGGATGTCGCTTTTGCTTTAGGGAACATCACTTTGACCACCATTTTCACCAGCTAAATACACCGATTCATCTCACAAGAACACCCCTGTTAGGTGCTAGACGCTCAGTTTATTGATGAGCTTGTGGATGTTAAACGATGACATCCTTTGGAGACAAATTAAGGGGAGCCAGATGTTGAGTGCAGGTTGATCTAAGGCAGGCAGAATTTACAGACATTTCAAGACAGGGAAGTTGAAAGCGACTGAAATTAGATTCTCAGTTGAGGTTCACCCCCAGGCAGTGCAACAGGAACCTCAGCTGGTAATGGATTATGCTGGTAATAGCTGTTTCTGTGCTCCTGCCTGTGGTCCAGGCAACTGATTTTAACTATGACAGTAACTCTGACATTAACAGCATCTCTACCGTTACAATTAACCATTTACAAATGTCATAAATAGCTGTCATTCTGTTCCATCAAGTGATGAATGGAGGTAAATTTTATACATAATCAGTCAGCGGAAAAAAGAATATTAATTAAATTGTAATCACTGCAGGTCTTGTGAAAAATGTTCCTAATTTGTAAACCAAATTCATCTTTAACATTTATGTATGCATGCATGCATATATAATGGTACATTCTGATTGTCCACCAACGTCACAGCACTCATCAAGGACTGATTATGATAGTATTGCTAACATGATCCAAATTAATATGCAAATTTGAACTGGAATATATGTAGCTCATGTTATGTAGTCAAACTGAATATACTTCAGGCTCGGTTTACATTATGTGTTTCGTTTGTTTTGAGTTCACTTTTTTTCAAACGACTTAGAAAGATTTCCCGGGATTTTAAGGGTTTTACATGCTTATCAGTGCTAACAAGATTAAGGGCTATTAATTGAGCATTTTAAAAATAACTTAGTATTGTTTGGATTTTCCTGTTTGGAAGCAATATCTGTGTCTACCATCTTCTTAAAATTCCAAATCTGCTACATTAAATCTATTTAAAATAAGCTTTTACAGTCATTGTTTTAATTTTAGCTGTCTACAAGCATTGTTCAAGCCTAAGTAGCTCTTCAATGCAAAATGCTTTGCAGCACTTTTAATAGATGAGACAGAGGAAGAATGAGGGAACACTTCATTTTTTCTGAACAAGTGACTTTCGGAGTGCAGAGGTGTGTTTAAAGCTGTAATTGCTTAAGCATTAAATGTCTCCGCTACCGGAACAAGTGAGGGAATGAAAAGCCCTGCTAAACAGTGAACGGCCTCACAGCTCATTGAACCACAATGAAGTTGTGAAGCAATCATGCAGTGTTTTTTTTTTCTTTGTATCATCCAGGATGAACATTCAGGATGTGAAATTCAGAGAGATTTGTTATGATTTACTTGAAGAAAAGACTTCATTTGTAAAGATGTGAATAGTATAAGATGGTGATAGGCTGCAAATGTAATTACTTGAGTTAACAGAGGAATGGTCTTTCCTTTGATTCTTTTTTCTTTTTTCTTTTTTTTAATTTGGTGCATGGTACATATTGTGCATCATAAATCAGCCATTGTCAAGAAATGATTGACATGTATCAACAAAGAGGTGTGAGCCAACATAATGAGTACTAATAACTCAAGATAGTATACCAATAAATTTCTGTTATCCCCAGTAATAAATACAGCTCTAGTGCAGCTTCTTAGCATCACACCATCCACTTCCTTTGCTGTACTGATGCCTTGGAGCTTTGTGACATGTTTGCTTTAGGATCACCAACTGCTTACTGACAAGGCTGAGACAAATGATCAAAGAACTTTAAGTCTGTGGAATATCAGCATCCATAATTGATTGTGCTCATGCTCCATTTATGTGCTGCGCATGCACAAGCGTAACATTCCACTTACATTAATTGAGGCTAACTGGTAGAAAACATTCAAATTATGTTTTTTTTTTTTTTTTCCAGAAAATACATAATTGTATTTTGTTCACTGAAAAAAAGCAAAGGACTTTGTGAATGAAAAATGAAAAGGAAGAAAATCTGTCTCAAAGTGATCTTTATTTGGCAGTACTAAGTAAACTGAGCATCAGATTCAAAACTTATGTCTGACTATTATGCAGTATTATATTAAAAATTTATTGTTCTGTATCTACAAACCTGTTTGGCTGGAGCCAGGGCTTTGCCAGCTTTTAAGGCAAATGTGTCATGCAGTGAGAAATACGCTTCTGATGTGAACAGAAGAGCTCCTGCGCACCCGTCAATTTATGCCTCACAGAGTGTCCACCAGACCAACTCGAAATGGCTGTGTCACATGAACAATATTAGTGTAACTAAGAGATTCACTGGAAAAAAAAAGATTAGGAGTTGATAATCTATGTAATGGATTATCAACTACGACACATCTTTCACAAGTCTCACTTTTCTATTTCCTGACTCATCTTTTTTACCCACTGTAAGGCCCTCTGAATG
>OMLB01014657.1:280-21139 GCA_900302555.1 Myripristis jacobus
ATTTTTAACCAATCAAAAACAACACTCAAAATTTAAGCTCATACTGCCAGATGAATGGAGTCTGTCTGGACGTGGAGACGCTCCTAACTTTGATGGTGTTGCACTCAAATTTGTCCCGAAGGCTTAACTGGAAATCTGCCAAAAGAAGACGTTCCTGCAGGGAGAAAAGACACAAAGCAACAGAATGAATGCTATAATCCCCCCCACATTTTGATTAGTAACCGTGATCTACATTTTGTTTCTCAGTAACTGTAATGGATTACATTTATTTTCTATTTGCACAAGATTTATTAAGAGTTTCTACCCTAAAGCTGTTACGATACTGAACAATGAACTGAAAACAAACCCTTTTAATGTGCAAGAATTTGTGATGTGCAATTTTACATGTTTTTTCTTTTCACTTTTATCCCATTTTAACTGCATACATTGGCAACGAGTGTGTGTATGATGCGATGTACGGCTGGAATGGAGCATTTATGTCTTTATTGTATATGGAGTCCGGTCCTTGACCTGAAATTCATCGCATGTTTCCGTAGGATGACAATAAGGGATCTCGAATCTTGAATCTGTTTTAATGACATATAACTAGTCGCTGCCCAACACTGACTTTAACTGCAAGTGCTGTTATCCTGCAGAAATGAAAGGAAGCAGCTTCGCAGTGATGACTGGGGTTAAACCAGTCAGCGTAGCCCAGCTGTCCTTTTTCCACAGCATCAAAATGGCTTCTCTAATCTACCTTGACCGCTACATCTCCCTCTGTGTCACTTCAAATATCCCGCCGACTGTAAGACGCCGAGCGGCTTCCCCGGCCTCAGCACGCCGGAGGCGCCGTGTCACCGCAATTAAAGCACAGCTATTAGAGGACTTTTATTATTGATGCGTTCGGCCAGCCTCCGAAAAACAGCTCCGAGTGTCTTACACCTGCAAATCACATTTAGCCCACTCAGGGTGGATTAGATCGCTTTATGCACACTTTCCATTTCCAGCTCGAATCAGGGCCGTCCCGCTCGAGTCCCCGCCGGACCGCACAATTTGATTACACTCAATTAGTGTGTAGTCAGGCGTGTAAGACAGTCCCGTTCTGTCTGTGGGTAACCTTGATGCGCTCTCTCTCTGTCTTTCTCTGCATATTTCATCAAGTCAAAGTACAGGTGAGACTCGGGTTTCAACTCAAAATTGTAACTCATATTCACTTTTATCTGGCGCTCCAGGTTTTTTATTGTGCATCCACTGAAGCGGTGTGGACTGAGTTAACCCTGAGTGGACAGACGGCACAGCTGCACGCTATTTAACTGTGCAGTAATTTTGTATATACAATAATTCAACAGTGCAATACCCCAGTTGTATATATGGTCACATTCTCATTTCTGTATATTGTTGTATTATTATTATAGGATTAGTGCACCTATTTGTTATACATTTCTATTGCACATGTTTTTATACTTCTTATTTTTCTTGTCGAGTTTGTGTAATTCCACTTATGCTTACATATATACATATATTTTTTTCTCTCGAGACTTTCTGCAGCTGTGACTGACCCCGTTTCCCCTCGGGGATCGCTAAAGTATTTCGGATTCGGATTCGGATTCTGAGTCTTGGCTCTGTCTGAAGATCAGCTGGTGTTCGATTTGGTGATTTCGAGGTTGTTTTGAATGAATTTGGGTCAGTCGCAGGTGCAGAAGTTCTTGAGAGAAAATATATATAAGCATAAGTGAAATTATAAGAATGCTTATCCACGGTGGAAATATTGTAAGCCAAAAAGGAGATACACTGGGAGCTCAATTGTAAATCTGGTGACAATAAATTTTTTTTAATTGAAAAAATGGCAGCAAAGTGCAATAAGGAACAATATTAGGTTTCTATGGTAAACTGATGATGATAAACTAATTAGGTCTAGCACTACAAACTCGGCCGGAAGCAAAGTGAAAACCTGCAGGCTAGCTGCTGTGTTGTGTTAGTTTAGCGAACCTGCTGTCAAAAAAGAAAAAGTTGACATGGAATGCAGAAATTTTCAAGAAAAATGGAAAGACTTATTTTACTTTCTTCTTAGAGGTAAACCTGTATGCTGTATATTTGTTGCATTTCTCTCCTCTGCTTTATATAATTCTACATCACGTGTTATTTCCGTGAGCCACCGTGCAGCTTCTCATTGATCGGTCGGCCACAAATCGATCGCTTTAAAACAATAAATCAGAAAGTAGTCTAAAATATCCATGTGTCACCTTGAGTCATATTGATTAGTAAAAAATAATGTTTCATAAAGTCTCATCTGAACGAATGCGGCCGTGTACCTCTCGACCTAAAACGAGTCTGACAGCCCAAAACTAGACAGCTCAGGCGACCCCCGTGACCTTCCCCCTAGCGCCACCTGCAGGCCAAATTGTTGTAACAGTGGCAGTTGGTGGTTGTAAGAGTTGAAATTTGGTGTCAGCGTTCATGTTGCCTGGAGGAGGAAACCTGGCAAGTGGGTTGACCCCGTGACCTTCGCCTCTAGCACCGCCAGCAGCCCCGGCAGGGCATCTGCAGGAGAATAACACGCTTCTTCTTATTATTATTATGCTGGGCCAACTTCTGTGTATAAAATGTGAACTATAGGCAAAAAAACACACAGGAAGAAGTTAAAAAAAGACATTTAAATCATTAGGCACAATTGTTTTTTAGGATAATTAAAAATTCGCGATCGTGACAGGCCTCGTGACGGAGCTGCGATCCCTTTCCGGGTTTGACTGCTGGAAGTGAGTTTGGAGCCTGAGTGTGTGTTTGAGGGCATTGCCTCCAGCAAAGCAGATGAACCAAGATCTCTGCGGTGAAAAAAAGACAATCTATGGACGCAATCGACTGGTATAGTGGCAAAAATCGGGAAAAATTGGAGGCGGAAGGTAAAAAAAAAAGCAGAATTAACCTTTAACTTAGTAATTCCTTTGCCTTGTTAGCGCTGGGTGTTAATATTGAATCAGCAGTTTGTGTGTGCATGAGTGTGAGAGTCTGTGTGTGTGTATGGGTGTGAAAGTGTGTGTATAATGTGCCAGCTCCCCACGGCATATTTCCCATGGTGTATCCACAACCACGTTCCCCGTGGGCTTGTCAACATTACATCTGTGCTTAACCTGACAGTTTTCCTTATGCCCACACATCCTGAATTATTCACAGGGAGCCCGATAGATACAGAGCCGACCTGCTCTGTTTTTAGTTCCATAATTTAAATTCTGCTGCCAAGACAAGACAACAAGCAAACCGAAATGTAAACACGTTCAAAGTCCACCTGTCACTCAGCGGCGCCGGCCTGCTCTGAAGTCACCGAGGAGTTTCAGCGGCTTCAGAGCGGCACTGAAAAGCGCTGCCTACCTACAGGATTACACGTTTGATGTGGAGCTTTTACACCCAACACAACAAAACAAAAAAAAAAGAAAAAAAAAAAAAAAGAGTCTTCTTTTCCATTCTGAACCCAAGAGATTTGCTTCCCTTGTGGCAAATACACAACATCTGCATGGAAAATAACACCAGGCTGAACTTGAAAAATCTTTATTTATTTATTTTTTTTTAATTTTTTGTCGAGCCAACATATTTCGTGTGCCTGTATCGGGTTTTATTCCCTGTGATTCCACTCCAGTTCCATCGCTTTTCAGGGACTTTGACGGCACGCAGCGGTCAGCGAGGAATTAACTTTGGTGATGTGGCGGAGAAAGTGAAGAGGGAGTGAGACGAGGAGGACAGAGAGAGAGAGAGATAAAGAGGGAGAGAGGAAGGATGGAGAGTGGGGGTGGAGGTGAGAGACAGAAAGTCCGGATGGGAAGGGGAAGTTTGAAAAAAAAAAAATAAATAAAAACCACCCACAGCTGGAAGCACAAGAGACTTTTCCCCCTGGGATCAACGGGAGAAAGGAAAAGTGTGAGGGGAAAAAACAGAAAAATGACAGAGGAGGAGAGCTAGCCAGGTGTTTAAGCCAGAAAGCGAGGGAGGAAGCGGAGTGAGAACAGAAATACACTCTCCTGTCACTGTTTTTTTCAGGCGGTGAGCAGCAGAGGCAGCCCTTATGTTGATGTACAACACACACTCCTGAAAATGATGCTCCCATACAGACAAACTGCATTTTTAATTACATTTACAGAGACAACATATGGGAAAACATATTTCTGTTTCTGTCTGGTTTATATAGTGAGTCAGTGTCATGTAGGTAGGTTTATATCTGTATATACAGATAGATAGATTTCATATTGTTATCCCAAATCTTTGAATGTTATCTTTGAATAAAATGTCAACTTTGCAAATCAGATGAAATACAGACAACATTGGAAATGATATTTTTTTCTCTCCCTGATGTACAAAACAAACCAAACTGAAACTGAAACTGTGACCTGAAAAACCACAACACTTTTTGACCTTTTTTTTTTTTCAGCTTAGTTTGAATTTGTTTTTAAGGCGGATTTGCTCGTTAAGTTTAGTTTTGATTTGTTTGAAAATGCTGGGTTTTAGTTCATTTTTCATGAGTTTCAGTGTTAGTTTTAGTCTTTCTCCTGTTATTGTTGTTGTTGTTGTTATTATTGCTTTTGTCCTTGTAGTTGTAGTTGTTAATTAAATGTATTTTTTTTATTTATCAGTATTATGTTTTCTACTGCATTTTTTAATCTCTTTTTATTGTCTTTACCTCTCAACAGCCTTATGTTTTCCTCTCTACTGTGTTCTGCATCTTCTGTTTTCCTGTTTTGACCTTGTCTTGATTTGACCGTAATTTTGTATTGTTCTTTCTTTTCTGTACAGTTTTCTTGTTCTTGTTGTCATTTTCTGCTTTTACTGTGACTTGAACAAAAACAAACAAACAAACAAACAAACAAACAAACATGGAGTCCAAGCCATTTGACTGCAATCCCACAAAGGAGCATCCGAAGCATCGCTGCAGTTTTAGTAACACAGGAAGTGAAAGCAAGCCCGATGTCTCTGTTAAAATGTCTTTACCTTTACCTTTATCTTTGGTGACAGTGTTTGAAATTACACTTCAGACTCTGCTGTGCAAATTTAGCTGACAAACAAAAAAACAGACAGAGAAAACAGACGGTGTTGGAGAGAGAGAGTTGGAAATCACTCCTGAGTCTGACTGAGCAGCTGTGATGTTGTGCTAATTCCTCCGGTTTAAGGAGAGAGATGATTTCTGTCATCTCAATCCACTCTGCGTAGTTTACTGAGGACGCTGGTCTGCTGACGAATGCTGAATTATCCTGTGTGTCTGTTTAAATATCCTGCCTGTCTGTGTCTCAGTCCGTCTGTCTGTCTGTCTGTCTGTCTTTATCAGCAGCTCTCATCCCGTCTGGGTGCTCCCTCCACACACATCCACCCAGTTCCCTTTTCTCACAGAGATCTTTTCTTTTGCTTTTCAATAATTCATACATTCACTCTTTTCCATCTTTCACCCCCCCCAACACACATACACACCCACATCCATCCTTGCAATAAGCAGTTGACAGATGACTTGAAAAATCGGCTCAAATTGAGGTCAGCAAACTTTGTCCCTTCGTCACACAGACTCACAGATTGAAGGATATAAAGGAAGATAATGTGAACAAGCATCGACATAGAGCGCATTAATTTACCTCAAACAGCTGATCTGTGACACTGTCATGAATTCCAGGTGTGCTCCTCCCTTTAATTGACGTCTTTAACGATTTAGAATGATTTAATGATTTATATAACGATTTTTATTGACTCCACAAACAGTTCATGAAGGTTTTTACATTAGTTCTGGACTCCTGCTGGGGCGGGAGGGCCTGGAAGCTTGAACGCCACTTACTGACTTACTGACTTTATTTTCAAAACTAACCCACTGGAGCCCCCTGGTGGTGACAACTAAACATTACTCCAGACGGGATTCGGCAGTTACAGCTGTGGCTGTTCGAGTTGTTCAATAAGCAGTGATGAAGTGATGTGTTTTACATTTAAACATTTACAGAAGAAACAGCAACAGGTGTCTTGAATAAAGGAGGAACACAGTCAACAATTACTACAATTAATAGCAATAGCATGGTTAAATAGACCAAAAAAAAAAGGCAGCGACAGATGCTCAAACTTTTTTTTTAATTATTTATTTTTTTCCACAGTCTGCACTGAGTAACTTTATTATGATGTTGAGATTTTGAGCCAGTGGTAAACTGAGTTGCAGCTAGTTATATAAAATGATCACAGACTCAGTATTTCCTTTTGATTATCAAGTGTATATATTTCCATCTCTACATTCACCCTAATAACACACTAAAAAAAAGCTGCTGGCGATGATGAAAACAGAAGTGTAACTAGCAAAATGCAGGTTTTGCCCCTTTTCTGGACTGGGTTAGGCTTTGGTCTTGTCAAATGCTTGATTCAGATATAATACAACTCCATAGCTGACAGAAAATATACTATAAAACTCCCAGAGCCGCTCGAGTGAAGCTGTCTCTTGTTCTCTCTGTGTGTTTAACTTTATTTCACACTAAACTAGCGGTCGGGAATTTATGGCTCATGAGACATTTCTGGCTCTTTTCCAGAAGTCATAAGGCTTTTCAAAAACAGCACAAATTAAAATGGAAAAATTCAAAATTACTACTCAGGGTGTCTTTCTCTCTCTGTCTCTCTCTCCCTCACACACACATAAATACGCACTAAGAACCTGGGAAGACTGGGCAAATTCGTCCACTGATGTCTGTTTTACTCGTCATTTTTCACAGCGGTGAAGCATGAGGCTATTTAACCTATTTTAATCGCCACTCTGACACTTTTTAGTATTTTTCCTCCATGTGTCTGCTCGGTGTTCTGTTGACCTTCTTGTCAGAAGTGTGTAAACGTGCCCAAAAATATGATAAAAAAAATAAAACGAGCAAGCTAGAGAGTGAATGAGGATGTGAGAGAGAGGCATACATCGACCCTGAAGTATGCAACTTGTTCAGACCGTACTGTGTATTTCATATTCTGCCTGTTAACCCCTGAAAATTGTGGCAGTAACTGTAGAAATCATTTGAGTTATTCTAGAATAACTAAATGTTAACAATAATATCCCGATTCCCTTTTTTTTACTGTGTTATTTCCACACATCCCATCTTTAGTCGACAATGCATGCAGCTGTATAGCCACATTAAACCTCCTAATACAGCTGACACACCATAAAACAAGCTGGAGAAGCAGGTGTGACACTGCAGCTGCATCACAGGTAGATGTGGAGGTAGACTCAGGTAGATTCCATGACTGGGTGAAAGCTTTTTTTTTTTCCAGCAGCAGAGTCTGTAGAGTCTGTGCCTGCTCAGATACTAGAGCATAAAACATGTCATGATAATAGCGAGGGCCTGTTCATAAATAAAAAACTGCTTCCCTGAAGGAATCCGCCTCAGTGAAGTTCCTGCAGCAGCAGAAGCAAGCCTTGCAGGGCACGCCGGGTACTGCACATCTCAGGAGACGCAGGAGGCTCTCAGAGTGGAGACGGGGGGGAGACTGACAGCGATACATGTGGTTATATTGTTGAATATAGGTGCAACCATTTGCCAGCCAATTTGACTTTCAATTTTGAGGGCATGATTTTTGAATTCTTTACACTCTGACAGCTGCAGAAAAGGTTCGAGGAGTTCTTCTTTTGTCAACTCCAGTCCACATCCTTGCATAGGATGATATCACCGGACAGGAAGCACAGGTTTTTGTCAAGAGCCTTGAACAGCGTCAAGAAACACTTAATCGATCCCCAAGGAGAAACTGGGTCAGCTGCAGTTGATCGATTCTCAAGAGAAGAATTAAATTAATAAATAAGAAACAGAAGAAAGAAATAAGAAATATATATATATAAAAAAAAAAGTAGGTGCATCATGTATAAAGTTGTATTAAAAGTGTGCAGTAAGCCTTTATGAGCATTAATCCTTCAAAATATTTCAACAGTAAATCCAGACCTAAAGATATTGAGCATATGTAAAAAATAAATAAATAAATAAAATGAAATTATTATTATTTACACCATACATAAACAGAGATATTCCACTGCTGAACTGTTTACAAGCCCTACAGGTATATATTATTGCACAGTTACAGATTAAATAGTTTATGATAGTGTTTATAGTTTAAAGACCGAGAGCCTGACTAGATCGGTACATTTAAAGATTTTATTTTATCATTATTCATTAATTCATTGCCACTTTATTATTTGAGTCCAGTCTCTGAGAACTGTAAAATGTTGAGTGGACTTTCAGTTTAAAGAGGGACTCGACACCAGCAGAAACCCTTTGCTGCGCTGCCCTCTACAGGTTGAAATTTTGAGTCATGCTGCACTTTTTGGCCACACCCAGTCAGTGATGTGGCTGCAGGTACTTTGCCACTGACAGCTGCTAAAAAACAACAACAACAACAACAAAAAACACCTGCTGCCACATCGCTGAACATGTCAGGATTTGTCACCAAAAGATGTCAGATTTGTAAGACTGTGAGGCTTATGGGGTTAATTATCTTGTTAATTCAGAAAAAAACAACTGATTTTTTTTTTCATGAAAAGTTTTCTCTCAAATATTGTCTCCGATAATTATCTCATTAACTCAGAAAGATTGGGCAGTTTTTTTCTTCCCCATGAAAGCCTCTCTCAGAATTCGGAGGTAATTATCTATCTAATCATCTAATTAATTCAGAATAAAAAGGGAAAATTTGTTTTGCTGCATTTTGAGCTTGGTCTGTGAGCTCCCTGCAGCAAACTACCTTGAAAATGTCCAAACACTTTATGAAAACAAAAACGAACAAAAAAATACAAGCAAACAGAAACATCACAGGCATGCACAGATTGACTGGTATGGTGAGAGATAATAATATTGCATGTCCGTCACTTGGTGCAGTGAGAGGTGCGGTGTGGCGAGGAAGGTCCCTGTGGCTCAAACTGTGCTGGGTTTGGGTTGCGTGCTCACATGGACGGTTCGCCGTGTTGGAGGCCATCCCAAACCAATTAATGGGGAACTGGAAGTGGACTATAAAACCCACTGAGACTGAGTGTACGTTGAGGGTGCCTCACAGTATTTAATTGCCACCATTTGGTCTGTCAGTGGCAAAAACCAGCACTTTTACTGGACATAACAGGACAGCTGCAATTGCCAGGTTTGATTACATGAGTGTTCTTGCTTAAGCCCCAAAAAGTTTGTCCCATCAGTCATTTGGACCCCAAAAGGTGGAAAAAAAAAATAGAGCCCAGGTTGAAAAACATCTGAATCATCCTGGTATAAGAATCAGATTTCTAGACTCCTGGTGAAGAGACTGTTAAAGCATGTCTCTCACTGTGTGGTGTTAAATAGTGTTAAAAATGTGGATGGAAATTACTTTGGTGAACATTCCAGTTATTGGAAGTGAGTCTCCAAAGAAAAGGAAAAAAATACCAAGTAATTTACAGCCATGCTGACTGGTAGATTTTTCGGAAATTCATTCATTCTGTAATGAAATTAGTTTGGGGTCACTACAAGTGTTAGAGTTTTCATTTCTCTCACAACAACATACGTATTCGCTGCAAGGATAAAGCTCTTTCAACTCAAGGCTGAGTCCATACGCCAAACGCACCAACAGAAATGCCGCAAGATATAAAGAGCAGCCCTGGAGACCGTGGTTTCACAAGAGATGGCATCTCTGCAGTGACAACTAGAGGGCGGTCCTCAGGTCCCAGTCCAGGAGCCGCGGTCATTAGCCGGCTTTCCAGTGTCAAACCAAACGTGGGTGTGCCGGTGCATGCCAAGGCCAGTTGCTTTTCCATTGTCACTTCCAGTCTTTGATGGCTCCTCAGTGGGGCTGTCAGGACCAGTTTCCAGGTGCTAATGGTCCAGCGAATACCCATGGACCAGACAGGGTTAACCGAGCTCTGAGGTGGAGTTAAGGGTCATAAGTGGGGAGACGGTGCAGCTGAGAAGTACAGACGTCAGCACAGCAGCTTGCTACTGTAGCAGAAAAATATTGGAGAAAAGAAAAATGAACAACAACTGGCAGTCCTGGTCAAACAAGGATGTAAAGGCTCTGTTCACTTTCTGGGCAGATGGCAATGTCCATTGTGAAACCGACAGTGTTTGCTGAAATGAGGACGTTATGTGATATACAGTGAGAGAGCTGGCAGCGATGGCGATCCAACACTCAACGGGACAGATCCGCCAAAATCAAAAAAGCCAAAAGTGTTAGTACAAGACAGATAAAGCACACAATGCACAAAGTGGCGTCAGTTGGGGAAAAAAAATCCCATGGTACGTAGTTCTGCAGTAGTTAGTTGGTGCCGGGTGTGCAGACTTTAACCACTCACATCCTACTTCCCATTTGTGTGCATGGATGGGACAAGACTGTGGAGCGATTGGCACAACAGTGGAAACACAAATGGTTTTTGTTCTTGCGGTTTGAGGCTGAGGGTCAATAACACCGTCTGGCACGAAGACAGAAGTAATTCACAGTGGCACGACAGCGGAAAAACAGCTATTGAGAGACACAATTCAATACCACATACATCATATTTGCTCAAAGAGCCTGTCCCAATCCAAAAATGTCCTCAAAATGCGCCCCAGATGCACAGCCTTCTTTGAGTAGAATGTGGAAGACACAGCGGGTGTGTCCTCAACTGTCCTCTGTATCCCAAAATCCACTTTACACAGTTGTCTTTTTGGAAAGCTGCAGTGGCAACGAGTGAAAAGGCAGAGTGAAGACTAGACACCAATGTTATACATATTCACAGCAAGAGCAAGTTGTTGTTTACAGCATTACCCATTTTAATTTAGAATAAATGCAAAATGAGAAAATGAAATGGACAATTACTTTGCTGTGGGGCAACATTTAAGGAGAGATGAGAAACTGCTCTGCTACATTGAAACACAAGGTCTTTCAAGATCAAAAATATTCAGAGGAGATCTCCCCGTCTCCATGAGGAGTGTCTCCACACGGTGAAGAGCTGGTCATCACTGAGGGGGCTTCCACATAAAGCTCAGTAAAATTATCACGAACTTCAATTCAGCAGATCTGTATATCTAGTGTAGCAAGCTGTTTTCTACTTCGCCTACATGCCAAAGCTACTTACATGTCAGATATCAGTCATTGTTATTCCACTTATTATTATTATGATGTTGGGTAACATTTTCTAAGAGCCTATATGGAATGTGAAAGTGTCTGTTGCCATTCACCGAGCTCCCGGTGGTGTGAAGGTAAGATGAGGCAGCAATAATGTGAGGGGCAAAATGTGACGGAAAATCCTGTATTGTATTGTATTGTATTGTTTGCCTTGAAAGCAAAGAGGTAGTTGCTGAAGGGCATTCTGATAAATGAAGGAAAACAAAAAGAAGAAAGTGGGTAGGTAAAACAAACAGGTCACAACTCTTAACCAGTATCTCTAGGAAAGTTTTGAACCTTGTAATCTGATATTTATCAGTTTAAGAGAATCCAAGATGTGGAATCCAGACAGAACCACACAAGGACACGGCACAGAGGCTTTTTTTTTTTTTTAGACTTTACTGAAGTAAACAACCTGAAACTGAAATAGACAGGCTTGTTAACATCGGTGCATCCACGGCCACACAGCGGAATCCGTTTCTCCGTCTGTCTAAGATCAGCTTTGGTATGGAAGCGTAATGCATTCAGTTGAGAGAAAAAGAAAAAAAATCAGCCCTGGTTTTGTGAATTAATGAGATAATTATCTCAGAATTCTGTGAAAAGTTTTAATGGAGGGAGAAAAACAGCCTTGTTTTTCTGAATTAGCAGATTGTTACAGTGTGTCTGAAGTCACCACGTCGTCAGCTTCAACACATTTCAGATGCACAGTCTTTTATCTGTGAAGCATGCCATATTGGTTCAACTAATCCTGGAGAAACAGTGCAGTGTCAAGCGGCTCACGGTCTGAACAAGCCTCAAGTCCTGACGTGACTGTGCAGAGTCAGCAAACTCATAACAATTCCATCGATAAGTGTCTCCGCTTGTCTCCAAACAAAGATAGAAATAAGACACGGAGAACATGTTTGCTTTCCATGAAATCCAATCGTTTGTACTGGGATCCTGTGACAAGTCAGGATTTGTCACCAAAAGATGTCAGATTTGTAAGATTGTGAGGCTAATTATCTTGTTAAAAAGCAAATGATTTTATTTTTCATGAAAACTTTTCTGTGAAATATTTTCTCTGATAATTATTACTTTATTCAGAAAAACTTGATAGATTTTTCTCCCATGAAAACTTCTCTCAGGGTTGTGAAATAATTATCTATCTAATTATCTAATTAAGTCAGAATAAAAAGGCTGATTTTTTCCTCGCTTGATCACATTAAACTTCTGTAGCCTTGGATGGATTCTACAATTTAGTATTTTCTATTCACAAAGTCACTTATGATTATTATATTGTTAGAAATGCACAGAGATGCTACACCCAAGCCACGTGCTGTTTTGTTATATTTCACTTGTTTTATCATGTGGCTTACTTTGACCTTGACCTTTGACAGATTTGAAAAGGAAGTTTTTTCTAACCTTCCTCCATGAGCCAACCTTTGCTTGTGGAAATGCACGAGAGTGGAGCTTTGCTGGAGGAAGACAATTTTCTCTGAGTGCATTATAACCAACTTAAAGCCTTAATGGCCTCTTGCAACCAAATGATTAAAGATGCATGAGCAATGTCTCTAACTCGATTCATGCAAATATGCATAAACAGAGATTTATTTTTAATACTGTTGGTCACCTTTTAAACCTGCTTTCTTGCATGGCATGTGATTTCTACAGACTTTTTTTTTTAACCTCTTTTTGTAGGCGTGGCTGTAAGCATTTGAATAGTGATAAGACTGTCCTCAACTCCTCTAAAACTGCTTGTGTTCAGTCCAAACCAGTTGGCAGAAGAAAGTTGTTGCTATTTTACGTTTCTGCCTACAAAAAAATATGCTGCATGTCAACATTTAGACTTATAGCCAGTGTTTTCTGATGCAAATGTTAACAGCCACGTCTCTGTCACAGTTAGCTGCTGTAGCCACTTTTGTTTGCTTTGGTAGCTTCGTTAGCCACCAAAACTACTTGGTTAAGGTTAGGAAAAGGTCGTGGTTAACGTGACACAGGACTCAGGACTCAAACCTTGGTCTGCAGAACCAAAGCCTCATAATACAGCATTTTTTTTCTCACTTCATACTTTGTCGCAACACTTGAAAATATGACATTTCAGTGTATCCTTGGTTTGCAGAAATGTAAAATACCAACATTTTCCCCTAGCGTCCAGACACGTTGAGTGCCTGTGCAAAATACTGGCCTTTATCCACTTAATTTCAATAATAACAAAACATGTATAAACTCTAATTGATTACTAAAACAGTTTCCTGTCAGCTACCAGCAGCCATTTATCAGGAATGATGTTAAAATGGTTCACTCCCTGTTTAACTTTGAGAAAACTCTGTATCAGCTGGTGATGATGTCTCTCCTTACTCCCTGTAACCCGTGGAATACCCCAGGATTCAGTTTTTGATTTTATTTTCTCTTTTATGCTTACCCATGGCTAAATTATTTATGGCATCTCATTTCACTGTTACACAGATGATATGCAGCTGTACCTCCCAGCGTGCCTGGTAAAGTTGTCAACACACTGTATAACCACCAGCAGAACTATTTTGCACTGAGTAAGACATTGTTTTCCTATGTAGGGAGTTGTAATGCTGAACCTCGGCTGTCATGCGTCACTTGGACTTTGCTCGTTTTTGCCGCTGTGCTCAAATTATTTGACCTCTCTCTCTCTCTCACTTCTCAAACAGCACCTCCAATCAGATTAGAAAGTTGTTTGATGTACAAGCAGCTGAAAGATGGAGAAGTTAACAATGTGGATGTCCTAGACTCAGTCTCACTCAGAACTGTACAACATTAACATGTCGTTTTTTGTTCTGATCCTAAATGCATTTTACTTTTTGATTTTGGCAACAGGGGAAACACTCTGTGTGCGCCACCTTCTAGTTATTAACATTTATGTGATGATCTTTCAGCACCGAGCCCTGCACCTTCCTTGTGCGACTCAGACCGCTCGCCATGTGTTGACAGCATTAGCATTCAACAGGTCGATTCTCTGCCTCAGCCTCTGTCACCTTCTCTTTCATTTTCTTTCCCTTTCTCAGCCTCTGTCTCTCTCTCTCACACTCTGAACATGTGGGTGGGGTGTGTGCGTGTGTGTGTGTGTGTGTATGTGTGTTAGTGTATGCGTGTACCCGCACAGACATGTTTGCCAATTTGTTTGTGCAGACAATACTTCTCAGCATCTCCTCAGTTTGCCCCTGGGGGATCAATGAATTCTATTTACTACGCTCAGTGTGTCGCCTCAGGTGGTGCGTCTGCCCTAATCAGTGTGCCGGTGTGCTTTCACTCTCTCTGTGGTCCAGCAGCAGTGTGTTGAGAGGAGCCAGCAGCTTGTGCAGAGCGGGGTGGCACAGCAGCAGGAGATTTGCTGCCTGCACCCACAGAACGTCGCCATCTATCTGTCTGTCTGTCTGCCTATCTATCTCATGGCGAGCTAACAACTGTGAGATTTCAGCAACCTTATACATTATTTGCAAGCTACACACACTGTGCAACATGGATCTAATAATCTTGGGTGAGAAGTCACGTTTGATGTATGCCGACCGTACGGTGATCACATGCTCTGAATTTTAAAGGTTACGACGGACGTCAACATACAAGGAAGCATCATCGGCGTATGTCATCCGTCTGCGTTGCTGTAGTGGTAAGGAATAGAGCCTTGCCGTAGTCATATTAATGTGTTAATCCAAAAAAGAAGAGGAGAACATGGACCTGACTGTTTTCTTCTTTGTTGGACTCCCAAACATTTTGTTTTGCTCATTTTCCCTCTGTCATTGGGTTTAGCGCCACTGTTAAGTTGATCGGTGTGTCATTTTATGCTGCATTCCTGTTGGTTGTTTAGTAGATGTAAGTCAGGTTATCCTAAATTTCTGACTCGATCTTACTTTTGTCCCAGGCTGTCTTTGGCCTGGGACATGTGAGACGTAGGAGGGTTGGAGCCACGACCAAAGATATCGCCACGTTTATTCGCAGTATGTACCCTGCCCAAGAGACAAGTATTAATTGAATCCTTTCCAAGTCAGTCATTACCACTACTACTAATTACCAAACAATCTGAATTTGACTTGGCAGTGGCACACGAGAAAAGGTAATGGGTTCAACATAATCAGTACAATTCTTCCTCAAGGGGACATGAATGTGTCCAGCAAAAGATTCAAATAAATGGTTTTCGTGTTATCACATTCAGAGCCAGGATCTGTGACAGCTATTAAAGTGAATCGATAATATCACTGCCATCCTTGTTTTGGGGCCACTCTAACTGGAGTGGTTGAGCCGACATACAAATGAAACGATCCACCACATGTGCTATCACCACATGTTTGTGTTAACAGGTGGGGGTTTAATATGGTTTCACTTATTCCAATCATGCAGAAAAAAAACACTCCACTAGCTGAGCACCTGGAGAGCTCCAGCACACTTGTATGCTTTTGATTTTAAGTATAGGTTGCAACAAGACAGGTGTATTGACCATAATGGTATGTTTGAGGTATTATGCAAATGAGACTTATAATGAACCACAAGTGGTAAAATGAATGGTAATACATTTCAAAGAGAGTATGCGGGGGGTTAATGGCTCTGGCATTTAAGTTCCTGTGATTCAGGGACGAGGTACAGTGTGTAGGTTTATTACTGATTATTAAGCGTGTATAATTGAGGAGCATTTGCCAAAAGAACAAAAGAACATAATGGAGAGCGATGGGGAACAGTTCACGGAAGACAGAGTGTGCATCCATTTAGCGGTGTGTGTTTTTGTACCACCCATGGAAAAAAGAATAGGTGATTGTTAAGTGTAATTTTCAGCTGAGGCTCCATTTGACACCACCCAGGCAAGTGGTATTTTTTTGCTGGATGTTTTTTTCATGTTCACACAACAGCACTGTGCAGAAATTAACCTGGATGACTCACAGCTCAGTCCATTTGAAATGTATGCTTCTCTAGCAGGACTGGTGTTTAATATCATCACAGACTGAGTGTCAAAACTGTTTGACTTTCTTTTTTAAACTCAGATAATGATGACTACGATGAACAGAAATTCTGAGTCATGATGATATTGGAAATATTTTAAGTGTGTTCTTTTTGACAAAAATGTGGTAAAAAGAGAAAACACTGTGGGAGAGGATTATCATAACTGTGTGATGGGTTATAGGGCCTGTTCCTACCTGGTATTAAGATCCGTCCTGAGAAATCCGGATACAAGCCGACACCTTTAAGTTCAGGTGTAAACAGCAGCAGTGTGTCCTCAATGAGTCCTGAGTGATTGGATCTCAGGATGCGTTCGGAGGAGGTCTGAGACGCTTGGATCCGCATTGCATTAGAGTTGGTAAACAGACATGCGTCCCAGGACCGCCTGACATCCTCTGTCTGGTCCAGCCCGACACGCCGACACCACCCAGACTGTCACTTTTCCAACAGAGGAAATATCTTCTCTGACTCTGGCCAGCAGCTGCACTGTCAGCTGATGGATCAAATACAAAGTGAAGTGCAGGTCGGCTTTAAAGCAGCTGGTTAATGAATAAAAACTTCCCTTAATAAGACATGAGCTCCCAGAAAAACATGATGCAAGAAGTTTTGGGGCGGTTTCTAAAATAGTTATTGACAACAAACAGGGCTTTTTCTTCCATATAAAATTGGGAGGCAGTGGCAGCTCTTAAATTTCACGCCCTGGTGCGATTAAACACATTCTTTCTAACCCTAAACGCGATAGTTACTATAGGAATACTACAGAAATATAATAGGTCAATTTATCCACCTAAGCGAGAACCCTTTCAGACCTGCTGGAATAATTTAATAATCTGAGCCAGAATGTGATCAGGTCGAGCTGTAACAGATGTGAAACACGTCCTCAGTGATTGAAAGCCGCATTAAAATGAGGCTGGAGTGTGGACAGACTGACAGCTGTCCACTTGTATTCAGATTTCTCAGGATGGTTGTTAATACCGGGTGGGAACAGACTCATTTAGGTCTTTAGTTTCCTTTTTAAAATACAGAGAGTGCTTGTCCTGGCCAGTCTTCAGCTCTGTTGGTTGGATGTTGGATGTTATAGCCTATTGATGATTCCCTGTAGTGTCAGTAATGTTAGGCTATAGTTCCTTTACTAGTCCTTGTCAAGCTCATAAAAATAACTTAATGGTGAACTAGGCGGTATACAAGATTATCCATTGTCTTTACAGCTTCATCTTCATATTGTAAAATCTCCCAACCTCCTCGTCCTCATTTAACTCAACAGAAAAAGAGAAAAAGAAAACCTCCAAGCGTCTGAGACCCCCCTCGGCCTTGGCATCGTTGACTGGTACAGGCTGGTACTCAAGCTGGGATAAGACGATGCATGTCACTGGGAATTAGGGAGGGAAGTGCTGCTGGTAGTATGCCAGTTGATAACTCCCTGCTAATATTATCTAATAACAGAGATGGTGCTACTTTAAGAGTCTAGCAAATGCATCCTAGTCTACAAAATGAATATTGTCACTGGAGGAACTGCTTATTTATGTAAACCATAAATAAGCAATATTGCAATGCCTGTTTGCTATTTTTCTCAACGTTCAGGAAAAAGGTACAGTTCTTAGATATGAAATACTGTATGTGTGTCAGCCAGACCTGCAGATGAATTATTCAGTGTCTAAATGTTAGAAATGTAACACAGACTAATGCAATGAGAGTCATTTTTCTTATCCAAGGTTCAAGATTCTGCATATTTTCATTACATTTAATTTATTTTTGTTGACTACAGTCATGTGCCATTTTAGTCAGTGAGTAATTAGCTAAATTTTATTAATCTGACATGACTCATTTTTGACTAAATATGGATGGTATTTTTTTTTGTTGTTGTTGTCAGAAACACCATGACGAGGTAAATCAAAACTGAATAGGACCAGTGATTAATCCAGCTGCTTGTCAGACTGCACTAACCCAGTGCAATCTAAATATGGATGGGAAAGTAAGCTGTAAGCAAAACAAACCTTGGCACGCTACCCATAATCCTCTCTGTTATCTCATCTGCTAGGGAAAATTCTCTGAGGTCAGTTTTTTTTTCTTTTTTCTTTTTTTGGTGGCAATTTGCTAAGAGGAGATCCGTCATGATGATTCTCCATTTAAACACTGAAGGAGCTCACTGGCAAAAGCCTCTAAATGATTTATTTATTATGTGAATTAATTTCCTCATTGATACCAAAGTCTTAATGGGATTTTAACATTAATTTCAAAAGATAACCTCAACTCCCAACCTCACCTTGTACAAATACCCTCCCTTGTGATCAGGTGCCATTGTTTTGCAATGGTACATTTACTATCGGGTAAAAGTTGGAAGAGTGTGTGCAGCAGATATCAGGGCTTGGACAGTGTACTCAACATATTGGCCACTGAGTTTGTCAAATAATTTAATAATTCATGCAAATATTTAAAAAAAAGGCAGCATAATCCAGGTGTGCTAAAGACAAATAACAGGCCTGTGGGTTCAAAGTCCAATATTTACCACAATATTTCCTAGATTTTCCTCACTCTGGTCAGGTCTGGCTTAGCCGAAATTTCATTTGTCCAAGACAAACTTAACCATGAAGTTTTGTGCAAACTAGGGCCTGGTGACATGGTCTATAAATAATATCACAATATTGTATATCAATCTTGTTATTTTATAATCTTCTCTAAAGCACTTCATAAATGCTCAAATGAACCCTTTGATCCAGCAACTTCAGTATGATGACTTTAGTAGGTCTGGGTGACAAAATGGATAAAATCAATTATCGTGATGTTTTTGACCAAATATATTGATATTGTGATAATATTGTGTAAATGACTTTTGGTGTTTTCACAAAATTCATGTCTATAGAATAAATGAATGGATAACAATGTGGTTAAAGGCAAATATTAGAACAGCAAGAGAAGTTGCATATCACTTCACTGTGAATCCTTAATCTTTCAAAACCAGGAAAAGAAAACATTTATGATGATATCACATAATATCACAATTTTACGATATCTAAAATCCCAGATGACATCTAGTCTCAGGATATTGATGTAATATAATTATATCGCCCCGAGCTCAAGTGCAAACCTGTCCTGTGGCCACTTTTTGACTTATCCTGCTTACGGACGGACGGACGGACAGATGGATGGACAGGGGCGATCACATGACCCCCTGCCAGAGGTGTTGCCTATTTGGAGAATGAAACAAAAATATGCACGACTTTATGCTCAGTAAAGTGATGCAATAGAGAAAAGTAGTAGAGTGAAGTTAATATTCTTTTTCATGCACTTAGAAAAGTAAAAGCAGTTCTTATTGGAATTCAAATCAACTACAGAGAGAATATGATACTAATGCACTTGTATACTTTCTTTAAAGCTGCGATTTCTGGCCATCAGAGAGCATCACATCGATCTCAACAGAGTTTGAATAAAGTCACCTCTCAAGGAGGAGGGACGACAAAAAAGAAAGAAAACTGAATAACGAGCTGGCTGCAGTCGATTAATGACAATACTTACTTTGCTACACTTTAATGCAGGTAATATCAGTTAACACTGCTTTAATTTGTTCCTAAAGTTATGCTTATTTTACTTTAGCTTTATTGTAATTACAAGATATTCCTCTTTGGTTATCTTTTATTTATCTGTTAAGCCTATTCCCCCTTTTCCTATCCCCCTCTTGACGAAACACTGATATATTTGCATGGCAAAGTGAGATAAAACTGAATGAGAGATAGAAAGATCTGAGGTTTTGAGGCTGAGATGGATTTACTGGACGCTGATCGGGGGGCTGTGCTGTCCCACTCCAGCCTCCTTCTCCTCTTTATATTTTGTAATTTAAACCTGCGAGGTGAGCCGGGGAAGCTGCAGGGCATGGCCGTGTTTTTAGTGTGTTGCAGCGGGTAAAGAAGTCGATGATATTACATAAAAGCAAGAGCTTGACTCTCATTTGCTGCTGCCTACAATGCAGTGTTTGAGGTGATAAGAGTAAAAAGCTGAATGGAGCACAAACATGAGTACCTGGAGGAAATGAGAAGTGGCGGCCTGTGATGAGAAGTGCCAGTGCTCATACGGGCAAAACTGGCCCACTTGAAACACTTGCAGGTTTAAAGTCAGGTAAAGTGTTTCCCGTGATGCTGGCTAATCATAATCATAATCATAATCATGATCATAATCAGGCAGAATAAGTAGGATTTGACGTTGCAAGTGTTCATTTCCTAGGATGGCAATGGAATGAAAAGCAACTGTTCAAAATGTAAAACGTTCAATCGCCATCCTCGGAAATAAATTGGCCTGTCGGCTTCTGCCTGTCCGACAGAAAACAGGCCAGCAGCAGGTCGCTCTTCATCCTCCTCCTCTCCCTCAGTGATGCCAGCGGGTGAAAGCATCACTAGATTTCCTTTTTTCCACGGTCCATGATTTTTGTAGTTTCCTATTAGATGCCATATTATAGATCTGGCACTGTGCTGTGCTCTGATTGGCTGGGAGCTACACACCCGCTGCCCAAAGGCCAACACCCAGAAGAGTCCCAAGCTCAGCAAAACAGGGTGTCTGCAGACACACACACCAACACACACTGCTAGTGGCTCATATGTCATGATTGAAGGGGACTATTTTGTCTATACATTCTTTTTAGGAAAATCCTCCTCATTCTGCCTTTAACTGCCAAGTACAATAAATATGTGTCGAGTGTTTATGTATCCGAGACAAACCGGTCCTTGTTCCATCACAGCCGCATCACTTTAACTTAGTTTATCCAAGGACACTCCGCTGGTGATTTTGAAATTAGAATAAATTTCTAAAGAAAAGGCTTCTGAACAGTGTACTGAGTCTGCAAAAAAACGGTGAAGCATATTGTTAAGAATATTCAAACCACTTCCCTTA
>OMLB01014659.1:0-11373 GCA_900302555.1 Myripristis jacobus
ACGTACGGGGTAGGGCAGGGTATGGGGTGCATGCAAGTGCAAGAGGTGTGTGTGTGTGTGTACGGGAGGTGCAGTTGGGGACTGAAAAGGGCAAATGCAGACTTGGGTCTGTGCTCAGTTTAGACATTCTCAGACATTCCTGTTTTCCTGTACAATCAAAACGGTGTTGTGAATATGAACAAATCCCTGCAGCTGCCACACCATCAACAAACAGCAACAAGTAGTGTGACTAGTTATCATCTACTAAATGTATTCATATGCCATGAAAATGCTAATTTGTAACATTACAACATTTTCCCCGTTTTTGCAGTTCACAGCCTCTTTTTGAGTTATGTCATGATTGCATTATCACTACAAACTAAAAGATCCATTGTTTTAGAAATAATATATTAAATGCATGAATTCCCCATAAATCAGATGCCTCTTTTTTCCCTTTTTTGAGAATTATTACTGTCCAAGTAAGTGCAATGAACAAGAGGTTTTGTGAGCAGCCCACAGCTGGACATCTCCCCCAGTCACTTCCTTTACAAAACATACTCATGGTTACCCATCCATGCCTCCTACAATGGCCATCACGAGGATTTACTAAAACGTCGGCTGATCTTTCCTGTTACACTGCTATTGTTTTATTTGATTTGCTCTGCAGAGGCATGACGAACTTGTGTCACAGCTGACAATAGAAGGTAGTCAAGGCCTGACCCCAAAACTAATTTGCCAACTTAAGCTCTTTTAACAAGTGAGCATTTCGACAGCGCTGAGTTTGTTTACACTTCATTCTGCTTTCCCTTTATTTGTTATCATTCTTTTTTTTCTGCAGAGAGCTGGGTGGGGGGGAATGAGAGGAGCATTTAAAAATGGTTCTTGGACTTTCCAATAGTTGCTTACCTCTTTCTCTCTTTCTGTGTCTCTTTGTCTTTTGCTCTTATTTTGAGGAAAGCTCTAGTTGGGGCCTCACATTACAGAAGTGTTATGAAATTATTTGAAACCATTTACATGTAGAGCAAGTCAGATAACTTCAATTCAGTACCTGTTACCTGTTCTTTGTCAATAGCTCATTTGTGTTTCTCACCATATTGTAACTTGATTTGCTTATGATTTCTTAAAAGAGAATCTCTGGGTTTGATTTGTCCTGAGTCCGGCAGTTGGAGCGTTGATGCTGTTGTTTCCGTAGAAGTTTGCCACAGCAACCAGTCTCTCGTTGCTGCAGGGGTCAGAGGTCAGGGCAGACTAGCCCTAAGCAGCGACGGCATGTGTGAAATTGGACACAGCTATGCACCATTTGTGTGTGATTACGTCAATTTCCTAGGGCAACTCCTGTCGCCACCTTCTCACAGAGAGATGGCACGTAGAACTCTGGACTCTGTGATATGCAAGGGGGCTGGTTTGTGGTTTCATACTTGTTTTTTGGTCACGAAAGTTGAAAGTTGACATTACGTGGGTGTTGCTACAGAGAATGTTGCTGTTTAGGAGGTTACATGAATAAAAACTGCAAGCTTATAAAACATAGGCAACTCTGGCCTTCAACGACCTACAGAGTTGTGAGACACAAATAAACACACAAATATACAAATGCACACATCATCAACAAAACAGACACACTAAGTTTTCCAAAAATTGTTAGATGTTTTCTATAACAGTTGACATGCCCCAAAGCTGTTTGGCCAGTGAAACAAATTTAAACGTGGACTGTGCAAACTTATGGAGAAGTGTATTTTTAGAATTGGTAGTCATGATTCAGTGGATGAGAGAGGGAAGTTAATGAAGGAAAGAAAAGAGTTTGAAAGGGTAATGTGATTATTGTTTGCTTCAGTGGAAAGTCAATCTACATCTCATTTCAGGGGAGTTTTGAAATAGGAGCATAGAAGTAAAAATAAGTAAGTTAAAAATATTTACTTATTTGGCTAATGAGATTAGTTTAGGATCATATTTGTGGATGATCAGTCACTTTATGTCAGGTATATTGTTTTATCATACCTGTCTGACTGATGTTAAATCAGTCTGATGAGAAGTCAAATGTTAATCTTTAAATATCTATGCAATGTAAACATCTGGGTTTAAATCATTATTTTTGAACTTTATGTCAACTTATATGAACTTTTAGTTCATGAAGCATAATAGCCTTGACCTTTTATATAAATAACTCAGAATATTTGTATCTTTTTCAGGTTTCTTCATAGAGAGTGCTCTAAAATGGTCTATGCACCATTCAGCTAAAATTGTTTTTATTCATTTTTTATTTCTCCCATCTTTTCCTGAGTCTACAATCCTTTTAGTCTTTGTGGAGAGTAGTGAAGTAAAATGCAATTCAATTAGGTGGCTGTTACCCCCAGGCCTCTGATGTTCCTTGTGTCCTACCGCTACTGCAGCTTGATTCTCTCTTCTCTTCAATTCCTTATGCAATGCTGAGAACCATGCAGTATTGTTATTATTACACACAGCTACTGGACATTAGGCCCCAGTGAGCTCAATGGGGAAGAAGAAAACACAAAATGTAAAAAAGAGAACAGTTATGCATGTTGATGTTGGAGGTACAAGAGGCATTTTCTTATCATTTCATTAATTTAGCCTCTACGCTATTATTTGCACCCAGACCACTGAGCTGACCAGTTTACTTAATTAACATAATAAGTAAAAATGTTGCAATTTCAACATATATTCCAACGAGTTTACCTAAATTGTCAGAATTTTCTTCTGGAAATATGTAATTAATAACATTAAAACCACAACTTTGACTGTACAGAGCATTTCAGAACCTATGTGCATGCATTTTTCCTGTTTCAAATAAGCTGTAGTGTGGGACTAAAATACATTTCAGTGATCCAAACCAACTGAATAACCTCCAGCACTGAGGACTCAGATGCTGTTACATATTCATATACTACAGACTAATGTGAACTGTTCATGTTTTAAATACAAAAGCCACTTGTGATCAGTAGTCCCTGGGAATATATCCCTCTTCATACCCTTACTTTGCTCTGTATTTTGTTAAATGATGTGTAGACAGGGGGAAGATTCTGGCAAGGCCACAATAATAACTCACTAAACAGACACTAAGATCAGTGGCCTTGTTCTCTCTAAAGCCAAGCTTTCTTGGTCATATTTCTGCAGGGAATTAAAAAAGCAAAGGAACACTTAAAAAGTCAGCAAGGGAGAGAGAGAGAGAGAATGAGGAAAAGCCCTGAAGGCAAATGGCAGGGAACATCAGTGCCGTTAGACGGAGCTACTTTAGCTGTCATGCAAGAGTATGTGAACGCACCAGTGAGCGCACACAGTCAGCATCAGTGAACACACACAGACAGCCATGGTGATGATGAGCATGATGCCCAGGCTCAAGCTTATTGAGTGTGTTAAAATGTGCCAAATTAGACTTAAAAAGGAGAGAATTTAACAGCACCATGCATTAGTTTGACTTTTGTTGATGCTCATGTAGTTATGCTTGATACCCTGTCTGTAAGAAATGATCATGGCAAAAACATTATTTTTAAGCTAGTGTGGTGTTTGTCAGACCTCACTTAGGCTATTTTATGCCAACTGATTAGGCAGCAGTAACAACACTTAATTGATGGAACTTTATCTGAAGCCCAGATAATCCAGGCTGGTCTCATCCATGATGCTGAAAAACTGGTTTGGGCCTTCATCTCTGTATTCTGTATTTTTATGTCAATCATTAGCTTTGCATCTGGTTTTGTTTGTTGATTTGTTTACTGCTGGCCACATGTTAACCACCTAGACAGTAAAAACCAACATTACTCTTATGACTCTTATCTTGTTTCTAATAGCAGCAGTAAGGAGAATAACATAAATATGAGTTTATGATTCACTCCAACATTACGCGAGTGTTGGAAATGCAATTGACCTGAAAGCCACGCAATCTGCTGTGTAGTTAGAAGTCAACTGACAAGTCAAACCAAGTGGCGTAAACTCTCCAGAGATATTTGGTTTGTCAGAGCTGATTAGGCCCAGAGAGGCGTAAGCAGACACTCTGGGATAACACGTGGTGGCGTTGAGTCGAGCCATTCCCCTCAGCCTGTTTACTGCGAGATGTGTTAGGACAGGGGGAGGGCGAGGCGGAGAATTCATCTGGATAGAGATGATGATGTTCGATGTTGTATCTTGCACTGATCTCTCCTTCCCTTAGTCTCATTCGTAGCATATTTAATGACAATTTCATTTCTGTTTGATTTTTCAGCCCACTGTTAAATGGTAATTGTGTTTGCTTGTGCAGACAGGCATGCTTCTTTTAGTCTAAGAAAGTGTGTACATAATGGCTGCATTTACACTGTGTACATGTTTTCATATGACAAGTGTGTGTGTATGTTTCTGTGTGTCTGCCTGGGTGTCTGTGGATGAGTGTGTGTGTTACAGAGGAATACTATGGAGCTTATTGTCACAGTTCATCACACTGCAAGATTGCACAACACGATGTGACAGTGCGTGGTGCAGCTCAGCAAGTGGCGCTGGGATTTTAATTGATGTTAAAACCACCAAATACTCTGACTGCTGATGGTTATCATGGTGTACTGAGATGGAGCCAGTGAAAGAGACAGAATAGAGTAAAAGTGGTTAGAAATAATGATGGATTTGATCTGTTTACTATCAGTAATACAGGATTTATTTTTTGAATATTGCAACTTTTAAATTCATGTTGTTTCCTATGCAAGAAGGCTAAATCAATTCAAACAAGACAGAAAATGTTTACATAAAAAAGTACAAACATCACCATTTTGATGAAAATGCCAAGCTGCAAGATGCAACATTATGTTCAATCCTAAAGAGGAGAGGTGCCCTTTCTCAGAAGCTGTATATAGCACAGCGTGTACTTTTTTCTCAGGAAAAAAAGGGGTTACCTCTTGGGATAGCATGGCATTTTCATAAAGTCTGGAGGCTTTCAAGATGTTTTGGTATATTTTACAATACACTGCAAACCAGTCACAGCCGTATGGTTGGCTCAGGTCAAATTATTACCTGTATTTAAATGGAAGAACATGCAACAGTCTGAGGAATCAATACATATAATGCCAAGAAATTACAAGCACTGATAAGGTCCTTTTTGATTTTTCTTTTAAGAGATCAAAAATGGCCAACTGTGATATTGTGCTGTAACAAATACTGTATGTGCAACATATTTACTGGAAACTATAAGACACTGCAGTCTCTACAGATTGATAACGATTCAGTTCATGCTGATGATATTATAAAGGCTGTGGGTATGTCTGCAAAATCAGTGTTTTTGCTGTAGGTTGAGTTCATCCAGTTTATTTAGTAAATTTTCCCAGAAAGACCATCAGCAATATTAGACTGTGTCCTCTTGCTAAACTTCACCCTTTTCAGTTTTGCTGCTGCCCTCAACCTCTTAACTAGTTAAAGCTAAATCCTCTGCATATGACCCTCCTTAATCTTGTATTAGGCCAAAGTGATCCTCCGTTAGCTCAGTGCAGTGAGCTTATTACATGATGGTGAATCTCTCACACTGAGTTAAGTAATTCGGATCGGGAATACAAAGCTACACTGAGGGAAATTAGCATAGCTTTAGCTTAGCCTAGCTTAGCCTGGCGAATCCACTGAAAAATGCACCTTTCGGCTAACAACAAAGCTACTGTTAGCATTAGCATTAGCAAACGGGGCTTAATCAGGCTAGAGGGCTGTCAGAACGTATAACCACATGCTTCCAAGGGTCCCTTTGGAGTTATAATCCTGGGTCTCGGCAGGCAATGACCTCATGGGCTGGACTGGTGCCTGTGGGAGGGGTGGGGAATCAGTGTGTGCCAGGCAGGCCACTCACCGAGATTCTGATTTATTTTTTTTATTATATTTTTTTTTATACTGATGTTTTATCAAGACAAGACAGAGAGATAATAAGCCACAGACACTTCAGTTAAGCGGGCTGAAGTTTGCTTGCAAAGATGGAATGTAAGAGAAATCTCACAGCTTTCTTTGGGCATTTTGTAATGTGCCCTAGCTCATAGAGTTACAGTGTGCGTGAGAGCAATGATATTTCAGTTGTCTTCATGCCAGGCTGTATTAACAGTGTGTATTGTTTTTCTTCATCACCAAGAGATAATATCTGAAAAGGTTAACCTGTCAGTTTTATCTTATGTTATCTGTCTTTACTCAGACTAAAATAGTGGTTTTGTAAAAGCAGTGGCACACACTCACTTGTTGAGTCAACTACCAACAAAAAGACATCCTATATTTTCCTTTGTATTTAAATATGTAGTCAGAAATTATGATAATATTGGCACCAAAACCTAATCATATTATGTTATGGAGAGGAAAGTCTGTGTATTCAGTGGCAAGTCAGAAGAACCCTTTTCTACCAAGATAATGTCATTGCAGTTGTGGCAACAGACTTTACCTGATAATGTGTAGCTGGACCTATAGCTGCATATGGATAGTGTGATCTTTACTTAACAAGCCAAGACAAATGAATTGCTGGGGTGTGGGGAACCCCAGTGCCTGCCCTTTTCCTCTGCACATTAGTATCACAGAGTTTGCTAGAATGATAATCCAAGCTTAGAGGCCTATTGCACAGCAGACCACCCCATTACAGGAGTCTAAACCCAAGAGAGGGGGCTCTGGGGTTAAAATAACTCCACATTTCCAGCTCTTCTCACATAGAATGCTTTGGAGATTCAGTCAGCTGGCTTAAATGCACGCACACACGTGCACACACACATACACACGCACACACGGTCAACCCAGGAGCTCTGGGGAGAGATTGCTTTGCTGTCAGTGCAGGGGACTGTCAAAGGCTTCAGCCAGCCATGGGCAGCATCAGCCGGAGAGACCCAGGACTCACCGGCTCCACTGAGCTCCAGAGCAGAGGCAACCTGTCAGCGTGATGCAGAGGGCCTCAGGGTTAGGGAGTTAAGGCTCATTATGAAACATACTGTACTGAGTGGGCTCCACTGTTAGCCTCTGGTTAGATATTAGGAATGCAGAGGGTGGGCATTGAGGCCAGGAGCCATAGACACTTGCCACAGAGTGGATGGTTAGAGTTGAGATAGACAGTAGAATGAATCCTAACATAGAGGTAGATGGTAGAAGTAGGCGGGTCCCTCCATTTTTAGCCACATTTAGCTTGATCCATAAGTGCACCACATTTACCTACTCTATGATTCAACAAATATTTGACCAGCTTCTGACACCAGTCAGTGTTGCAAAGTTATCACCAGGCAACTTCTGGTGCCTTAACAGATGTTGATTTTCTTGTTTGAAAGGTATTACACCGGATGAAACTAGAAATCTTAAGCTTTCTACAGTTTTGCAGTCATGTAACAACCAGAACAAAGAAAGAAGTATTGGTGGGCTGAAATTGTGTCTGCTATTTCTCAGGTATTTTCATTTTATGTTACAAAATTTAGCCCAGAAGATACTCGGAGATATTGCAGTCTCACCAGATTTGTAGCGCATGTAGACAAGATCCAGTAAATTAAAAAAAAAAAATCATTTTAAGCAATGTTTCATGCTTTATGAGTTATTGTTTACATGATGAATAAGTGCCACATGTTACAATAGTGGTAATTTACTGTGGACCACAGTTAAGGGTGAAGCACTCTTTGTTTACATTGTTAAGTGTTTTTTTCACCATGATTGTGCCCAAAAAATGCCACAGATGCATTTCTGCTGGACACCTGTGTCCAGGTTTAAGGGCTGTTCCACATTAGCTCACCTATCCTGTCTGGACGTGTGTGTGTGTGTGTGTGTGTGTGTGTGCATGTGTGTTCATCCTCTCTCCATGAGAACTAGCCCTCTGGCCTTCCAGCTGAGTTCACAGATCCAATGTCGAGCTAATCTGGCTTTACCTTAGCTCCAAAGACAACACAGAGGTAATCCAGGAACAGCTGTAATCAACCATGAAACTACTGATGGCTGCATGCTAGCTGGGGTCAGGGAGCACAACAGGAATAGACCTCGAGAGAATACAGGGACATTGAACTAATAGCTCAAATGATGTGGTGCTCTGTAAATATGATGTTATAAATCTGCTTCACAAGCTCTATTTTCTATCTTTGAATTTGTGTTGGGTATATTCTTTTTGGTATTCCTTTGTATTTTTGTCATTAAGTCCTTTAAATATCACTTTGTGATGAATGTATTTTGTGCAAATCGCTTTAGAAATGAAATGAAATGAAAGTTCGCATGTAATGGGGTACTGTGTGTGCTATGTGAACAATGCTACAACTGTGCTTTGGTTGATTCTTCATCAGTCATAATAGTTTGAAAACAAAGTAGGAACAACCCTGCTATTCTGGCCTATCTTATTCTACTCTATATTCTCCATGGCCTCCTGTGTAATATTACAAAAGTGAGTTGGTGCTCTCTGCAACAGGTCAAAGAATGTCTCTGTTTGATATTGTCTGTCTGGAGCAAAACTATTTGGACCACTGTCAGTGAATCTCTGTCTCAACACACTCAGAACAATTATATAAGGAGGCTCGGGACATTGAGAGACAGAGAGAGGGGAGGAGAGACGGAGGAGAGGGTACAAACAGATGAATAAATGAGTTAAGTGGAGGGAAGGGAATTTGTGCTTTCATCGTCCCCACCCCCTCTCTCTTGTCGGACAGTTGAGTGTACGCTATAAGTGCTCTCCCCATCTCTCTTCGCTTCACTGCTCCTCCGCTCATCTCCCACTAGAAATTGCTCCCTGGCATTAAATATGTAAAATTAGCATTTTAAGTAGAACACATTTCTGTGTCGCGCCCTGCTCTTCCCACTCTCCCCCTCTGCTTGCCGCCCAGCCCTGAGCGCATAAGCCACACAAACTCATGCATGCATATGATATGCATTTGGTCATCTCCATGGTAACACTGGGGGATGGGAGGCGAGGGGGGGTGGGAGGCTCAAAGATAGAAGGATGAAAAGGTGTAGCTGTTCAGAGTAGATCAGGTTGTATTTATTTTTTATTCAGTGAGTTTATTCAGGGAGTAAGTCACACCAGCACTCTGTTAATGTGGAGAATTGAAGACTGGAATGCTTAGTCGTTGACACACTCACACACACACACGCGCGCACATGAACACACAAAGTCCATGAACACAGAGCGTCCGATATTCTATATCGATTTAAAATTTTTCCCTCACTCTGTTATTCACTCTTGCACTTAAGCACAGGCATGTATTCTGCTCATAGGATATTTAAATGGAGTTCACTGGCTATCTACTGTGTGTAAATGTTTTATCATGCTCCTTGTATGAAAAGTATTAAATGTTCTTGGTGAAAAGATATTTTAAGATGGAGAGAAGTTGGCCTGTAAACGTGTTTTTGGCGCTTCTTTGATCCACTGCCTTTTATTGTTGGGATGCACACTGTTGGGATCTGTTGGTCTGTTGGGATGCACATTCAGTAGTGACTGGAAGTGGTACAAGTAGCAGACCCACAATGTCAGTGACCCTCAATTAAAAGATGAAGGCATCAAACACACACACACACACACACACACAGAAAAAAAAAAAACATTAACTTTAGCCCTCACAGTTCCAAGTCAAAAGGACAGTAAAGTGAAATGCCAAACAGTGTCTGTGGAGACAATTGGCCTTTGGTTCCTTAACACCTTCTTTAGGCCTGGATGCCCCAATGTCCACCTCCATAACCACAACACTTTAGATAGTGATGGGTCAGACACACCATGTCTTTATGTCTCTCTGTTCTCCATGACATTCTGTGAATGGTATTACACACATGTGGAGTCTGTGGGTTACATCACCTTTTTGTGTTACTTATTTTTCTGATAACATCTTGATGGAGGGATGAAGCATCCATTGAATGCATTCTTTGAATGCATCTCAATGTCTTAAGATGCAAATATATTCAAAAATGTAAAAATGAGAAATACTTTTTCACACAACAAAAGGGTCACATGAAGTAGACAAAACGAGAAACAGGTAGTAGTCTGATAGTGAAAATATCATGCTGACAGGCATTGGTAGGGTCACACCACAAGATAAAAAGATTCTGGAAAATTAAGGACAAAATAAAAAATGTCTTTCTAAGCCTCCAAAGTCTCTTTTTTTTTTTTTTGTTTCTGGAGGATATTGGTTTCACTTTTTTCATCCACACCCTGAAAGCGCGTAACCGTGGTGTGACCCCACTTGCCTGCTGTCTTGGAATAATTATATAATCTGAGCTCGATCTGGTTCGTTTAGAGAATTATGAACTTTAAATCATGGATACCTTAACCAGTGTGCTGATTCTGTCCCGGGGAAGTATGCAGGATGTGACGGGAAAACCCACAGCTGCTGCCCAGAGAAATGCACTTTTCCCCAGGAGGAGAAGCTCACCCCTGCTCTGTAGTTTGTCAACAAGTGGTGGATTAAATAGCCTGATACACCACAATGGTTTTGAAGACTGGTGTAACCTGGCTTCAATTAGGGACCGCCATTTATTTATCAAAACATTTAGCCATACCTGGCCAATAAAAGAGACGCTTTTGAGCAGCTCTTTCAAATACTACACTATTGTGCTAGTTTTATGTTTCATTTGGCATAGAAAGTCATCATCTCTTCGAGTCACCCAGTGACACAAAAACAAACTCCGTAACACCTGTGACAGTCAATCCAGTTTCTTAACAACATTAATTTTGTACGTAAATGGGAAAAAAAAAATGGGGAAAAAAATCCGTGATTTAGAAACAGAAATGCTCACTGTCCGGTTTCAATGTCAACCCCTGAAATTAAATTAGCAAAGGCTTCTTTGCAGACTTCACCTGTAGCAATGTTAAACAAACAAACAAACAGGAAGGAATCCAGCATAGAGGAAGGACAACTTCACTTCTTTCCCTCATAAAGCTTCACTGTAACTGCAGCTGCTATCTGCTTTGGCCAGATTACCCACAGAAGAACACAAATTGTATTGGTAATATGTTTTCAGCTGGATGCTTTTTCTTTAATGCTGTTTTGTAATTTGTAGCACTTAATTGGGACTTGTGAGCCAATG
This sequence comes from Myripristis jacobus, assembly GCA_900302555.1. Taxonomy (NCBI): domain Eukaryota; kingdom Metazoa; phylum Chordata; class Actinopteri; order Holocentriformes; family Holocentridae; genus Myripristis; species Myripristis jacobus. The sequence continues at coordinate 10,939 of OMLB01014659.1, forward strand.
ATCAAAGTTCATTGCAAATAGTTGATAGAAACATTTAGACTAAAGCAATAAATAAATAATTATAGTCTGCATACCCCTCAGGGATATTATTTCTGGATGTCTGTGTAACTTGACACAAAGAATTGATTGAAAGTGTCATTAGCACATTTAACTTCATTTCACTGCTGCGCCATCAGGTTCACCATTATTCTGTGTCCATACTGTGTGTATGCATGTATCAGTGTTTCGGTAGAGGTCTCACATTATTCCTCTAATAAATCAAAACTTTTTGTTGAAGACAGTCGTGAAACAAGTCGGTAATATTGAAGCATCATTTGAAACTCTAAATAGTTGAGTTTGTGTACGTGCAGTCACATGTGCACCACCACTGTGTGTGTGTGTGTGTGTGTGTGTGTGTGTGTGTGTGTGTGTGTGTGTGTGTGTGTGTGCGCGCAC
>OMLB01014659.1:14442-27702 GCA_900302555.1 Myripristis jacobus
TCTTCCATCTCTTTATTTCACTTCCCCTCTCTAGTAGCTACCCCATCTAATCTCTCTCTCTCTCTCTCTCTCTCTCTCTCTCTCTCTCTGTCTCTCTCTCTCTCTGTCTCTCTCTCTCCCTCTCCCTCTCCCCCCTCTCTCTTTCTCTTTCTTTCTCTCCTCTTCCTTTCCAAGCCCTCAGGTCATAGACTCAGTTTCAAAGTGTTGATCCTCATCTGAAATCTATTGCAATCAGCAGAGCGCTGGACATGAAATACAGGCCTCTGCGATCCGATATGTGTGTGTGCATGCCTGTTTGTGTTCAGATGGTTTTTTGTTGCAGTATCAGTCCAAAATAATCAATGAAACACCTGGTAGAGTGGTTGTGAAACATGTAGAATGATGTATTTATCACATTTGTGTGCTCTCAGTCTTAGTGTCTGAATTAAAGAGGCTACACTGGCGGTTTCCTTGTACACGTAGCAATAAAATGCAGCCATCTTAATAAGAAACAGGAGACCTAGTTGGCCAGTTTATGTGTTGTTTGGGAGGATTTTGAATATGGATTTTTTGTTTAGCTTTTCAACCAAATCTTATAATTCCACTTTGGCAGTTTAGCAACTGATTGAACCAGCAGAAGAGAAATACATGACCATGAAAAGCAGCTGACGTCGGGTAATTGTGCCAGCTAAATCCACCTTTTTAAATTACTGAGCACAGTTTGAGCATCTTGTATTGCCAAGTGTAAGCAGCCTACAAGGTTTAACATTTGAAATGCATTTCTCTTGCTATTTAATCTACTCTTGCTGAAAACACAGTATTATAGGTCTACCTGTATTATTTTGGGAGGGCGGGTGTTGAAATAAGCATTAACTTTTAAATCTGCTCAGTGTCAGTGCATCCCATTGTCATTCCATTTTTTTTTTCTCCAAGAAAACAAAAATCTGGAATATCAGATAATATCAAAATTGAGAGGTCCTGAAGTTGAAATAACAGAGCCACTGTTTGATGGATTATTTCTCTGGAGGGTTATTTTGACTGTCATCATCTTCAGCTGTAGTTGTCATTATTTAGATTAGAGTAATTTATATTGCGTGTGTCTGTGTGTTTGAGTGCGCGTACATGCTTCTTTTGCAGATATATGACTTTGTGTGTGTGTGTGTGTGTGTGTGTCCACAAGGCTCTGATCCCTCATGCGGGGTTTTGAATATCCGTCCTGATCACCACAGGCTGATAAGATGAGTGTAGTTGTTGTCTTTCATCGCCCCGGATGAAACATTCCATTCTAATAGTTTGGATCAGCCTCAGAGGCTGTTAACACAGGTTAGTCCCACACACTTGGGCAACACGACTTCTGTGTCCACTGCCTGCAACACAAAGCCAAAATAACACTTGTTTTTGTGTTAGGCAATCAGGAGTTTTACCCACATGTAATGCTTTAAGAAAAGATTTTTTTGTTTGTTTTACTACAGCTTACATACTTGAATGCTCAAAGATAATTAAGGACATTAAGAAAAAAATACCTTAAACTATTACAGCTACAGATATACCAATTTATTTTCTGTAATTGCAAAGCTTGAAAATTGTTTTCTAAAAAACAGCATTTTCATCAGCTTACTTGCTCTTTATTGCTTTTCTTACACAGACACTTCAATAAATAACCTAATAGGCACTGCAAACGTGGCCCCAAAACGTGACAGTTTAATTCGCTCACCGCTTCTTTGCTGGTGTAGCTATCTTGCGTAAAAGCACAAGGGGCACATCTTTGTCCATGGTCCCTGCACCCGCGTGCCGACTATGGTAGGAAAAGGCCAAACCAGTTCTCTGTCTTGTTAACAACATTTAATCAAAGCTCAATCAAAACAGCTACCTTTCTTCCCGTGCCTGGCCGGAGGCAAAGTATGTCTGTTGCAGGGAGTCTTGTCTCTGTCTGCTGACAGACGACCAAAGAAAGGCCTCTGTATGTTCTTATCTCCATCTGACCCTCCTGTCAGATCAACATGCACATGAAAGAGAGAGTCGATCTAAAGAGAGACCAAACTCAGACTTTACCTATTACCACCCATCTATTAATTTAGATGTAAACAAGCTCATCAAATGTTTTTTTTACAATGTCAAATAAAATTTGTAGCTATTGAACTTTTTTTATTTGATTCATAAATAGAAAGGATACTTTGCTGACAAGTGGTTTTTGATTTCCTTTTTATTTCTGGCTAATTCACTTGAGCATAAACAATGAATCCATTGGTTTCAGCCCAGATAGTGTTACCCATATGGGAATGGTCAGACTACAGCTTGAGTTCCCAATCCATATGCTGACCACTCCAAGTATCAATCACTGCACCTAAATGACTTAAAAGAACCATATTGATTACCAATACAGGATCATAAATCACTACACAGACACTCTCTCTTTCTCTCTCTCTCTCTCTCTCTGACACACACACATACACACGCACACACACACACACACACACACACACACATTCACATGCACGCAGTCAAACTATAACAATAAATCTGGTGGATGTGTTTCACAGGATAGTGAGATGTAGATGAAGTCACTCTTGGCCTGTCTGTAACCTGATAGATGGTTAGAAAAGAAAAGAAGCACAGTGGAAATGCATGATGAGAGGGAGATTGAAAGAGAGATAAGAGATGAGGAAAACATTTGTGTACCAAATGTTTTATTTAATACCTCTGTATTAAAACAAATGCTAGTTTCCATGTACAATAACATGTTTTTTTTTTTCAGCATCCATGTTATTATGTACAGAGCTAGGGGTTAGTCTCCTCCACTCCCACTCTGTAATGGGACACATGTTCCTCTGCTGCTTGGCCAGAGGGCATACATGGAAACTCTGAAGCAATAAGAGCATTTTCGACTGCGAATGTGTTTTATTCACTTATTTATTTATCCCCACAACATCTTTGCAATATTGATTAAGTCAAGATGATGCCGCAGCATTTTTAAAAGCTTTTTTAGAAATCCGCGGACTAGGACACACCTCACGGAACCCTTCAGGTGAAATACAGACAGTATTTCACATGGAGCAGCATTTGGTTCTTACTATTTTGCTTTCATCTCCGTTTTCCTTTTTGTTGCTTTGTGTGCTATTTCTGTCAGTTTACAGAACCTTTCTTTTGCGTCTTTCTCTGCGGATCTTTCTTCCTCTCTTTCTTTCCTCCTTTCTCTCTCTCCCTCTCTCCCTCCCTTCTCCAGTTTGCTGTGTAAGTACAGGCTGCACATTTCTGAAACAACAAACACAACAAGTTCAGTGCAATAAAAGTATGCCATCTAATATTTATCAATATACCTCTACCTAGACTCCGTGAATTGACTTGTGTTCAGCCACTCAATTTACTGTGAAGATGGAGAGAGCGGAGAGTGCTGTGTGCAGATGATATTTTTAGGTGGTCAAACTTGCTCAGTGTTTCCTGTGCACACCACAGAACAGAAAAGCCTCCCAAGATTTTGTTTTGCTCTCTGTTAAATTTCAGATTATGCTGCAAAAATTGGTAACGATAATAAAGAGATATTCATTAAGTCAAGCCCACCTGTGTCCTGATATTGTATAATACTGATTTTTCATGCCGCTTTTTTTTTTTTTTTTTTTTGAAAAAATACTGATTTTTCATGCCTCTTTTTTTTTTTTTTTTTTGCAAAAACATTCTCTCTCTTTTTGCATCTCTCTTCATCTTTCCCTCTCTGAGAGTATTTCCTCAGTCTAAATTGCACCTCTGTGTTAACAAGTCTATCTTGTTGGCAATTACTCTCTTTAATAAGCAATAGTTCCTAGCTCACTCCTCGCCCTGTCAGGAGAGATGAGAGGATTTGGCGGCACTTTTCTTCAGGCAAGCAGGGCAAGTCTCATTAAATTTGCATTAAGCTAAAAGAGACACACATACAAACTCATACACACAGGAACACATGGCCTGTGCACATGCACATTTACACACAAGGGTTCACAACACACTCTAGAGACAGAATGCCTGTAAATACACACATACACGCAAACACAGAAAACGTACACACAACGCATATAAGCCCAGCATTGGCGTTTCAGTAAAATTCAGCGAACTGTAATGCAGCCGTCTTTAATGTAATGTGCCTTGTGAGAGTGAAGGGAATTTCCAAGTTACACACAGAGTATGTTAAACATCATTCATTAACACAGTGTCCCTTTTTCTTCTTTTTATCTCAGTTTCCCTCCATCTGTTCCCTTTTATGTCTGCTGTCAACCTCATTTTTTAGACTCCTCTCTCTTTCTCTCTCTCTCTCTCTATCTCTCTGTCTGTCTCTCCCTCTCCCTCTCTCTCTTTCTCTCTCTTTTCTCCTCTCTCTCCCCCTCGCTTTCTCTCTACGTATGGCTACCTTGCCATACACTTCTGCTCCATGCTCTTTGGTGTGGAAACGTTTGAGCCTTAATCTCCTAGCTATGTGCTCAGTGTGCCAGCATGCTCTAGGCCACTAATTTCCATGTGAGAGATTTAGTGCAATAGGTATAGGTTACATTATTTCTCAAAGTCTGTAACGTGTTTTGCAGTCATGATAGCACTGAGTTGATTAGCATTTGATAAATTATGATAAGAAAGCTGCGGTCAGTGATTATTGTGTCAGCCTTTGTACATTTTTGACATTTTAATATGCAGTGTGGCACATCTCCAATGTGATAGCTGATCTTCAGTCAAGCCCACTGTGCTTATCAAGTTAACTCTCCAGAGATAGAGTGGTGCTGTAATTTCACTGGAGCCCACTGCACATCATTATAGTTTCGCTGTTCTTTCTACACAACAGGTCAAACACTTCACATTTAAGTTGTATTCAAAAAAAGAGGATCAGAGGGGCTTTGTGTGCTACACAACTGGAAATAAATGTATACAATGTATTAGAGTGGGAACAATAAATGATTCATCTGACTTTTCAAAGGGAAACATCATGAATAGTTTAGAGATTTCAGGCTGTATATAATACAGAGGTTGATGGGGGCGTGGGAGAGGGAAAATGAGAGAGAGAAATGGGCTTGACAGACCTGTCGCACTGTTGTGTAAACAAAGGCACACATCAGAGGCCATAGTTAGAGATGTCACAGAGAGAAAGAGAAAGAGAGAGAAAGAGAGGGAGAGGGAGAGAACAGGGTGGGGATATTACAGTGTTACTCCTATTATTTTCACAGTGGCAATCAATTTGTCCTGTAAAATGTCAGTTTTTTGAAATTGCTTTAGAAATACAAATGCAAATGTCTGTTGATCGTTTTGCAGTTTTGTCTTGCAGCGTATTTTATTTATACAGACAGACAGACAGAGAGAAAGCGAGAGAAATAACTTCTGTAAATAAAATAACCATCATCACCACAATCTAAGCCCATTTTGTCATATTCAGCCAGCACAATAATGGCTGTTTCCATTTGTACAATTAATTCAGACTCATTTTAGTGACAGAATGATGCCAGATGTGATCATAAAAATTTTGGGGCTCAGTAAAAATATATAAACACACACACACCGATGCCTGTAAACATACATGCAAAGTACACACCACAGAGTAAGTTAATATGAAGACCTGCAGTCCATCCTGTGTTCCAATTTGAGCGTCTGATCTAAGCAGAACAGACAGGCGAGAGCAGCTTGCCCTAGAGTCATGTAAAATGCAAAGGAATATACTACTCTATTAAAGGCTCCTGATGGCAGAGAGCCTGTGCGTGCGCACACGCACACACACACACACGCACACACACACACACACACACACACACACACACACACACACACACACACACACACGTACACACACACACACACACACGCACACACACACACACACACACACACACACACACACACACACACACACACACACACACACACACACTTGTTTACACATACACACATTGCACACCTATACTTACTGTTCATTTTTTGTGACATACACTTAACACTGTTATACCACCCAGGCACCAGCACCTATCACTTATTAATTATGTAAATGTAATACACTCTTCCTTACTGTCTTTGCATTTCACTTGTTTCACAGGTAATCATTAAATCATATGCTTTATACCACCGTTTGTTAATCGTGTCTGAGGACTTTTATGTGTTTCTTATAATCTCTTCAATTGCCATCAATAGACTGCCAGTAAATTGACCCAGATTCTGATGTGTGGCTTGTTAACCATCATCTTGGCACCTCCTCATCCAATTTGTCATCCAGTATCCTTTCCACTACACTTCTGAGTGCACTTAACTCTCACAAGTCCACATGTTCTCCTTTCATTATTAAACCCTCCCAACAGACAATCAACTTTTTATAACGCCAGCCTCCAGAAGTTCCCTCTTTCAAATATTCTCCACCCCTCATCTAAGCCCCCTAACCCCAGACGACACTTTAAAACACTTAAGTTTGAAACCGCCCCTCAAATGCAGGACAAAATATTTACTTCCAGGCAGGAATATTTGCCGTCTGGCAACGACCGGGCTTTATGCTTCTAAGTAGCGAAAGTGCCAGGAGTGGTGCAGCTATGAAAAGGGAGATCTCATATGACGTGTTCTTTTATCATTGCCAGAGGAGCCGGGAGACGCTTTTATGAGCCTTGCACATTATTATTGATAGACATTCTCGGCGCTCCAGGGCAAAAGTAGTTAATGTCAACTTAGGTTTCACGTTCAGCTCTTTTCTATCCACTTAATTGGTGTGCATCATAGTGATGAACACTGCATTCCGGTTTCAGTTGCCTTCATGATCAAGAGGTTAACCTAGGTCACTTTCATGCTTTCTAGTGTTACATAGTTCAACCACTGGCTCAATTAAGTTAACAATTGCAGTTTCCAGTAAATATGTCACTCACCTTTTGTGCATAAATTATGTGCATCATGCATACATATGCACACACACACACACACCTGTATGTACATACTCATACAAACTAGCAGACACAAAACTTCTTGAGGCTGATCTCAGGTAATGATGTAAGAGGGAAACATTGAATCTCAAAGCTCTCCTGAGGCCTTGGCGTGACTATTCTCGGAGTCGGCACTCGTCTCAGCTCTCTGCTCTCTCTTACCCCTTACAGTTTTCTCTCTCTATCTCTCTTGCTTCACTAAAATGCTTGCTCACCCCGAGCCACTTGTTTATCAGTCTAATGTTTATTCTTGTCAGGGACAATATGTTCTCTCTCTGCAGCAGTCGGCTCAGTTATTCTTCATCTGGCCCCTGGGCTGTTCTTAGTCAGCCTGTGTCCCCAGACACCTCTCCACTGACCAATGGAGGGCTTTAACTATTTATGGCTGCTAGGTGTAGGCTTCTTACAAGCAAATTAGGCAGTGGGGGGTGAAGGGCTCTTTTGGGGGAGACTGAGTGTTAAGGCATTCTGTAAGGGCTGACAGGGTCTTTGTGACATCACAGGGTTTTTGATTAAGTCTTTTAAGACATTAATTATTAATGCACTTGCTTTCTTTTATGACAAAGAATGGATAATGGGTTCTAAAATGACACCAAAATAAACTATGAGAGAGTTTGCTGTCTTTAAAAAAAAAACAAAAACAAAAAACAAATGTCATCATAAAGGTATTTGCTGAAAGTACCTCTATGGAATCCCAGTTGAGGCATCACAAAGGGCACTTGCTTGGAAGCTTCCGGGCCGAGAGAATTCTTTTTTTTCTTTTTTCATTTCCGTCCACTTGGGATGCGATTTCACACCATTAGCATCCAGCTCCCTCTGCCCCCACCTCGCATCACCCTTGGACCATAAATATTTCAACCCCTCAATCTATATTCATTATAAAACACATGCCCAACGCAATATGTGGTTGTGAGGACACAGGGCTTTTATTTATTCATCTTATTTATTTATATTTCTTTCCTGAGGGCGAGACATTGGTTTGTATCCATCTGCGCTGATTGCTGGCTATTACAGAGCACTTAGAGCTTCCCCTGAACTGGCCAGAGGGGAGCACAACCCTCGTGAGATCCAGTCACTGCAGGGCTAAGAGGTGTGTTTGTTGTATGTTGTTGGGTAGGGTGGGGTACCAGAGAGTTATGGGTAGTGTGAATACATAAAGTTGGAACGAAAGAAAAGGGGGTGGGGGGGACACAAAACAAAACAAAACATGAATTCATTTAAGTACAATGTTTGATGTACATTGGTCTTCTTGGTTTTCGTTTTCAGCATCATGCAGTGTTATTGTAACTGTATGACTAATGCTCTAGAGTACAAGCCTTTGTTGTCAAAATTACAGGTGCTGCTTCTGATCAGTGCAATTGATAAAACAATTAAGACAGAAACAAGTACACATCCAATAAATATGAAACTAAAATAAAAACTATAAAAAGAATGGATATTGCACTTAAAACTGATGTATATTGCATTTAAATGTTGAGAATTAAAACTTAAAGTGGCTCAGCAGATGATGGCATTACTCTATGGTGTAAGTATGTTGCTGGAGTTCTGATGGCCCAGGGAAAGAAACTGTTTTCAAGCCTGTTTGTCTGACTTTGGATGCGTCTGTAGCATAGAAGAAAAAAAACAGAACCAAGTTACCACTTTCTTTTGTTATTTATGTAAATGCATATGAAAGAGATAACCAAACTAGTTCTTCATTTTGATATACAGTAAATGTCTTGGTACAGCCTACAAGTTTGCTATTTGAAAAAAATCTGGTGGTTCTGTCCTTGTCCTATGTGACATGCTACAATTTCTCATGCTGTGCTCATTTGTGATATATCTTTGATTCGCCTTTGATTCTCATCAGCAGACTGTTGAGTTTCATGACCAGCAAACCTATATGCTAAATGTACACTTTCTCTGTGTTTGTATGAAGGTCTTTCTCTTCCTGCTCCTCTGTAGTGACGCTGTGGTAGTGTAAATGGCAACAAGGCATTGCTCTTTGTTGTCCCTGGTGTGCTGTTAGTCACTCTATAGGAGTCACTTTTATCAATCCTCTTCCTCTCCGTGTTACATGCTACTCTGCTTCAATCTGTATTACCTCAGTATCTATCATTCTTTAGGCCTTATTTTGCTTCCACCACTATTGATGAGAACATGAATGTCAGTGCTCAAATGCTGATGTCTTTATCTCATAACTGTATTCACAGTTCAGTATAACCTAATCTGAATCTCAGAAAGAAACTTTCTTTAGAATCCTTTACATACACACCTTGTTCACCCCTCGTATTCATTCCTGTCGAACCAACAACTAAAAGCTTGTCCACGTATTTAAAAATGTGTGCACATGCAGGCTTCATACAGTGAACACACTATGGTTCAGAGCACACTTAAGTGTTACGACCTCTTCATTTCACAGAACCACCTCCAGTTCCAAGAGGAGCCTTTGAACCTGGCAGTGGACAAAAGATGCAGCAGTGCAAAAACACATTTTGTTGATTTGGTCAGTTTACTTGCCAAGTTACACAATGTAATGGAATTTGTCTTTTCGCATATCCCTCCTATATACACAGACATTGTCCCTATTCAAACATATTTCTTCACAGTAGTTAGAGCTCCTGCGGTGCAGTCCTCCTAAAGTAGTTTGGTGCTCACCAACTTACCCACGAGAATTTTGGCAGCATTGGTGGGCACTAGATATAACAGCAGCCATGCCTCTAGTCTTCACCTCACTGATGGAATGCATTATCCTGTCTGTGTAAGGGAACTGAACCAGCAACGTCTTTTCATTACGTAGCTTTTCCACTTGGAAGTAGGGGTGTTGTCTAGGCACCTCAATGTCTCAATGAAATTAAGTTAAATTTATTTGTTAAGCAACAGTGTATTTCCATTGCAAATGTGAATGCAGCCACCATTTAGGAGCACTCATGATATTTTAGCTTGCACCAATAAACATGGTTTGACTATCCTAGTAAAGTAAGTCCCTCTGGAGCTATGCATCCAGGAGCACTTAAGGTGTAAGTGGCAGTAGGCCAGTGCCTTACTTGTCTCCTGGGTGTTATTTTGTGTCATGTCACTGTAGAGGCATGCAGGTCAGTTCTGCTACACACACAGTGCATGCTCTGCTCTCTTTAGATCTGGATGACCGCATCCTGTAATACAAGACAAGCAAGGTGTGTGTGGGAGGGTTGGATATGGGTGTATGAAGGTGTGTGTCTGTAAGTGCGTATCTGCATATGTGTGCACAGGTCGAATATATCACATACATTCTGAAGCAATCCATTCAGTGGTAAGTAGCATACATGTCTCAAACACAATAAGTAAGCTGTATTTTATTTGTACATTTAAAAACTCAGCTATAAAGTGCTTCCCCCCAAACGTAAATTAATTAAACAAAAGAAGCAACAAAGACACAAAGAGCGGTATACACAAAATAAAAATAAAACAAACAGCAGAGACAAAAAATGCTTATAGGCTATACAGACCTAAGCAACTATAAGTTGCTTACTGATGTGCCTGGCTGTCACATCAGTCTCCTGGAGGTAACAGCATTTTTGGTGGTTCTGCAACACCTTAAACCACCAGTAAGTGAAGGAGATGTCTTGGTGAGGACTGACAACAAGACCATGATGACCAACATCAACGGACAGGGTAGGATCTGTTCCACACCTCTGTTGAAGGTGGCAGAGAACCTGTGGAGATGGGTCATGAAGAATTTACAATCTGTCAAAGCACTGTAAATTCCAAATTTGTGAATCTCATATGGACCCATTTCAAGAGGGCAGAAGTGGATTTTTTTGCCATAAGGTAGAACACCCACAGTCTACGGTGGTTCTCTCTGATGCCCCATGACAATCCATGACTGGCAGTGGACATGTTTTCACATATGCCATGGCCAGAAAAGCTACTGAATGCTTTTCCTCTGTGCCATCTCATTTCCTCCTCTTTTAATGAGAGTGAGACAGGGGAGGCTGACAGTCATCCCGGTAGCCATGGATTGCACATGAACAGAGCAGAGATGACTCAGCTGTTAGCAGCACTGCTCTGGATGATTCCTCAGTACTGTGAGCCCTGCTGCAGATGAGCAGGACACTAAGTAGTATGCCCAGTCTGGGACAGCTCAAGGTTTGGTCCTTGAGAGAGATAGATGGAGGCATGTATGATGGTATAATGAGAGAGGCATTGCTCAATTGATTCTGCTCTCTCTTTTCTCCAAGATCTACTGGAAAGGGGACTGTTGCATTCTACAATTAAAGTATACGTCAGCAATCGCCTCTTGTCATGAAGGGTCTCATGAGAAAAATCGGTCCTTGGTCACACCTAGGGATGCACCGATCCGACTTTTTCAGTTCCGATGCCGTTACCGATGCTGGGGCCTTACGTATTGGTCGATACCAGATACCAATCCGATATCTATATATATTGTTGATTTAAGAAGCTACAAACCTCAACAGCAGCGGCGGCTCCCTTTGATCTGTTCAGCTGCTGGAATTCCTCGTGCTCCTTCGTGTGGTGTTTCTGGAGGTGCTTGATTAAATTTGTGATATTATATCTGGCAGTAGTACCACCACCCCTGGCAACATTCATTTTACATACATTGCACACTGCTGCTGAGCTAGATGGCGTGATCTGGGTGAAACACCTCCATATCGCAGACCCTTTCCTTCACTCCATGTTGCTTGTTTGCAACTCAACTCAATCAACTCTCGCGGCTAGAGGGCAACATACAATGACACAATGTGGGCTACCATCCCACACATTGACTTGGGTACTCAAGGGGCCTTGAGTACCAAAGTGCCTACCTTGTCTGGGCCATGGCAGAGTGACCAAAACCCACATCGGTGAAATAGCAACAGCAGTTCCTCAGCTTTCCCAACTTTTATCGCCAGTTCATCAGGGACTACAGCTAAGTGGCCGCACCGCTCATCCAACTCACCTCCTTCTCTTTGACCCCCAAGCATGATGCACCTTTCTCAGAGCTGAAGGAGCAATTCATATCCATGTCCGTCCTCAACCACCCTGGCCCTTTGTGACAGTTTATTATGGAGGTTGATGCCTGAAACTCTGGATTAGGAGTGGTTCTTCCTAATGTTCAGCTACTGACATTTCTTGTCCCTTCTTCTCCCACCAGTTGACCTCTGCTGAGCATAATTATGACATAGGGAAACAAGAGCTGTTGGCTGTGAAACTTGCCCTGGAGAAATGGAAGCCCTGGCTGGAAAGAGCTTATCGCCCATTCATTGTATGGACAGACCACAAGAACCCTGGCCTACATTCAAACAGAGAAATATGTCAATTCCCGGCAAGGTCATTGGCTGTTGTATTCAGGTCACTTTGCCTTCACCCTCACGTACTGCATAGGCTTTAGGAACCTCAAGCCAGATGCTCTTTCTCACCAGTTCACTGCAGAAGAAACACCTTCCAACCCAGACACCATCTTCCTGTGTGGCTGCTGTGGTACTGTGGCAGACTGAATTTCTTTTGGCACTGCTAGCACAATTCAGACATGTTAGACAAGTCAACATGGTGCACAGGCACATTAACACAACAACATGTGCAGCTTCTGCTACACACTGGAATGATATGGCTGTCCAGGGATAGATTGCTTACAAGGCTTTTTGAACTGCTCTCTGAGGTATGGATGTTTCTGTACGAACAACATCTCCCTTGGCAAGCCTATTTGATGGAGAAGTTAGCCTATCTGGCAGACATATATTTTGGCATTGAGTGAGCTGAATATTGGACCGCAGGGGCTTTCCGTGACAGTTTTTCTTGTGTCTGACAAGGTTTCCACTATGGAAAAAAAAGCTCTGCCTCTTTGATAATAAGGTAAAAGCGGGGGATATATTTGCTTTCCCAACTTTGGTTAGTCATCTGCACACATCTGATCTCACACTTGATGATGCTGTATGAGATATTATTTGTTTAACCCTCCTGTTATGTTCAAATTTAGTAACATCTTTTAGGTTTGGGGTCAGTTTGACCCCAGCAGTTTAAACCTCCACAAAATTATTACAATTAAAATTGTTACCAAAGTTTATGTGTCAGGTACTTTGTTTCTTTGTTGATGACCTAAATAGCCCTTTAAATAAAACATAACTGCTCCCCACCCCCACTTATACATCCAGTATTCCTATTACACCACTATGGAAAAATATGCAAATCACCATAAAATCTCACTGATTGACCTAAAATTGGAAAGAAATATAAATTTTTGGTGTTTTAATGGCTTTATATTATTTCTAAGTACAGATTTTTGTTATTTATAACCAATGCGTACAAAGTGTGTACAGGGCATTGAAAACATATTATCATGTGAATTTCATGTTTACCCGGTAGTACCCATTACATTAGGAAAACTCATTAAATATGAAGCAAAAAAAATGATGTTAATCATTTA
>OMLB01014679.1:2955-16181 GCA_900302555.1 Myripristis jacobus
ATTTAGATAAGATGCGAGAGGCTGGGCCCTGGGAGGGGGTGGGGTGGGCCCGAAGGCCGTAGTGGAGGTTAGGGATTGGAGTCCTGTGCTGTCAGTCGGTCAGTCGCTCAGCGGGCGGGGCTCATGTGTCCCAGCCCATCCGGTCTGTGCTCTCCAGTGAGAGGGACTTGGTCTTGTGAGGCGAGGCGGGACTGGGAGGGCTGCTGAAGGTGGAGCTGTTGGAGGCCGTGGAGTGACGGGGGGAGTCCGAGTCCTGGAGCAAAGAGGAGACGAGGGAGAAGAGATGTGGCCAGACAGCGGAGGAATTAGGGACAGAGAAAGTGGAGAAGGAGGGATAAGCCGAGCAAATCAAAGAGGGAAATGAGAGGGAAATGAAGAAAAAGTGAGGTGAAAATGAAAGAAAGAAAAACAGACAAGGAATGGACAAACAGAAAAAAGGGAATTGAAAAGGAGAGAAAAACAGATACTTAGATTATGCTCTGTTTGCAAGTTGTAGCTAAACTCATTACAAAACCTGCTGTGCTAAGGTCAGATTGCAGGAAACTGGAGAAAATGCTTTGCATCCGGTGAAACACAGGTAGAGACAAGCAGGCGCGTGGTGTAGCACAGACCTCTGCCCAGAACGCAGCTGGGAGTTACGTCCCTGTCCGTCCTGAGCCACGGCCACTGCGTGCGAGGGTCAGCCCTACTACATACTGAATATCAGGAGAACTGGACCAAAAAGGTAGTGGGCAACCTCCCCTCCAGGTTTTGCGGTGCTATGTGTTTGCATTTGGAAACTCCAGCCCTGTTTGTGCTGAGCCCTGTCCTGTCTACGCAGTGTCGCCGTCACAGGACACGCCCCTTTCTGCCAATCAGAGTGAACAGATGGTCAGTGCCACCACGAACCAAGACGAACTGCCCAGCCACGTTTTGTGATGCTATGTGGACACATTTGGAGAGTAGGGGGTGTGTTTGTGCTAAGCCACACCATCCCCATGTCCCTTGAGGCTGACTGTCCTGAAAAGTTAATCACTTGTTTGCTGCCTCATGACCAGCTTTCTAACCATGTTTTGTGCAAATTCATCCTGTACTTTTTGAGTTATCTGCTGCTAACAGACTGACAGAGGCGAGAACATAACCTCAAGCAGGACGTTTCACCTCCTCCTCGGAGGTGATAATTACAGACTGGCATTAAAATTTCAATTTGTACGAACTGAGCGGCTGTCACTAGGGCAGTCCCCTGGGAGCTCACAGCTGTACACCTGACAAAAGTGTGTATTATTATTTTATTGTCTGGACCAAACATGATTATCACTACTCCTTGATTTGCTGTTTGAGCAGAGGGACGGCTGTAAAGTCAGCCTGAATCACCCTGCCCTCCCCATAGCAACAGTATATTCCACATCACCAGTGGATGAACAACTCAATTGACCAGAAGTGATGAGCTGAAGGATAAAACAAACATGGGGGCTGGGGGATGAAGGGACAGCTTGCATCTTCCCTATTTTAGGGGAAAAAAAGGACTGCAAACAATGCTATACCTTACAACCCTTCCCAGCTGAACAAACTGATCGCTGTACATGAAGAAAATTTGGCCCAAACACATCATTATCCTCGATCTAAATAGATGCTTTCCATGTATGTTATGAATGTTTCCCTTTCCACTTCAGTGATGATGTGCTCAGATTGGAGCTAGCAATTATCTCATGTGCATAATTTTCCACTTCAGCAATAATGCACTAGATTTAATCTGACACACAGTATTCATCTCCTGTTTGTAATCAGTCTAGAGTCTAGACCGGAAATGTGTTTGGTTTTAGGAACTGATGAACATTCAGTCATGAGCTATACTGTTTCTATATATCTACTATGACTGTTTATATATATCTACTCCTCCTCCTCTGTAACAGCAGAACTGTGAGTGTACACGCCTTCAAACAAAAATACCTTGACATACTGAATTTTCACCTGGTTAATTTCTCCTTGCCAGACATTTTTCACATTGTGGCACAAAAATCTTGCTAAGTGGCTTTGAGACACCCGAAAAGTATATTTCTTGTAATGCAAGTATTGTTCATTGATCTTCATTGAGAGCAAGGTACCATTGTGGTTCATGAATGAATTTGTTTAAACCAGAAATACTGATTTCGATAGCAAGACAGTTTTTCTTACCACAATGTGATTGTAAATTTAACAGATCACCAAAGTGGTTTGGAGCTTCCATTTCCATCACCTTGTCAGAGGAATACGAAAAAACCCTGGGGTACAAAATTACGTCTTCAAACTAGGTCCAAAACAGACGCTGATTGCTTTCCATATTATCTATTGATTTGAGGTGGTCTTTATTTGCTGACATGGTAAGTTCTAAAACACAGTGAAACAAACAACGCAAAACAAAACAAAAACTGCTAGCATTAGCTAGCTTAGCATTACAGGTGTTGACGTTAAAGTTAACATCTTATGATATGTTTCTGATTCTAGTTGGATGCCAAAAATAGATCAAGTTAACATCTCTTGTACCAGCTCAGTATTTTTTCCCTATAATGTCACAGTTAAAAATATTGAAATTCAAAATAAAAAAAGGAACGAGAGAAAAAATAGAGGAACCGGATGTGTCCTGGAAGCTCCGTCCATCGCGGTGTGAAGCAACTGAATTCAGGATGTCAAGGTGTCCATTTAAAATACATGAAGAGGACGCATCTTTTCATTACAACAGGATTAGGCTCAGCTCTACTGGAGTAGAACTGCCCAAAACCCTCATTGTGACATGCAAGCTGCACAGACAATCACACCGCCACTGACTCTACTGACTTCTGCTGTCATTCTGCTGTCCTGAGTCTACTGTCAGTGGTAACAGTAAAGCAGGGACAGTGGTGCTGTGAAAACCACATACTGACACTCAGCACTTGACATGTAAGCTGCTTGGATCTACTTGCTGGTTGCACTGAGGGAAAGCTACATCAGTGGCCCGTCTCTCACAGCACACATTAAGGTCACAACACAAGGGCATTTCACTGGTCAATGTAGACGGGCAGTCCTGTTTCTTCTCCCATTCATACTTCCACTCTTCTGTGCTCACCACACTGCCTATACTGATTATAACCCCAATATGTACTGAGAGGAATACTGCCCAGCTACATTGCCAAAAGAAGTGCCTGTGCATCATGGTAATTATTGCGCCGCCTGTCGTGTGAGCAAGAGATGTGTGCTAGGATTCTCTCCAAAGCATGAAACCATGGTGCTGTACTATATTGTTTTTAATTTCCAGTAGTCCGATCTGTAATTTCGCCGTATCATCACAGCAAGACCACATCACAACAGCCTGGGTAGAATCCTGTGCACACATTACACAGTGTAACATTATATTGCTTTATCCATATCTCATGGTGTAGATGTGCTCTGAACTGGACAACCCCTGGCTGGGAACATGGCCAGACTGCCAGTGAGCAGAATGGAAGCAGACATGCTTGATGACTGGCCGGGTGGGCAGCGGTGGGCATAAGAAGACAAAACGGTGGAGCAGCAGCATGGCACCATTCCAACAGCATGACAAAAACCAAACGTAAAAAAACAGGCCAGGTCAAGGACATAGTGATGGCACAACTGATGCTCTGGGCCGGTGACAGATTGTGAGAAACCATCAGATCCTGCAAATGCAATGGTTGTTGAAATGGTGCAGCAAGAGGCAGTGGGACGTTGGGGCAAGAACTGGCAAACCGTGACAATGTGTGTCTTTTTGTGTGCATAAGTGTGTTTTGATTGCACGTCGTGCTATTGTGTTTGCTCGTGTATATGTAAAGAATTTGAGTTATATATGTGTGCGCAAATCCACGGAACACGGTGCTCACAGTTGTGTGTTTAGTGCAAAGTCATTGCAGCTGTTGACATTACCTTCATCTTACTAAGCAGGGTCCTTAAAGCCCTTTTCAGATCAGGGGTCTTCTCCGATGGTGAGACTGCCTGCCACTGCAGAGGAAAGTTAAGACTCAGCACCCAGCCCACAGAAAACATGCTGGGGTGGGAGGGCAAGGCAGGGAGGGCAGGGCAGGGTGGGACAGAGCTGGGTGAGGGTGGAAGAAGACGAGAAATGGGGCAAAATGGAGTTGCCAATGGCCAGGCATGGGGACCAAGGGTAAGGGGCAGCCACAGGAGGGATGGTAGGCGATTCTGGAGGCCAGCATAGGATAGGTGGCTGGATAGGAGTAGAAGTTGCCCATAACCGCAAAAGCTACTGTCACAATGAACGTTTGATCCCAGTCATCTTACTGTGTGATGAAATCAAGTAGCCAACATTGCCATGTTACACTGGAACAAGGACAATGCAGCTGGGCAGCAATAGCCCTTGCAATGGGAAATGAGGTGACAGAACGCAACAAAAACTGAATAAAACATCTCAGCTACATTCAGAGGATTAGGACAGAGGTCACTTGCTGCGTTGCTGTCACCACTGCTGCTCTTTTTCGATTTTATTTACCTGGATAAATTGTTAAAAGGGACATGAAAATAGAGGTCATATGATATCACTCAGTGTCACAACGATTTGAGGCAACAACTAGCTCAACCTAAGTCCAAAGCAGATGTCACAGGGAGGAGACAATAGTCTCTACTGGGGGAAAGCAGGTGGCCAAAGGTTTCAGTGGACTGACTGAAGTTTTACTAAGAAGCGCTGTGGTAGAAGTATGACATCACAGGGAACTAACCAATTGGTCGGAGAAGTGGGATGAGGTGACAGGCCCATACAGTAAGGCCAGGATGTATGTGGCGGATGGGACAGGGGGCAGATTTTGAATGGGCAACAATATGATCCATTAACATCAAATATTTGATACGGTCATCTCTAGGTTCTACACTGATATGGCAAGTAAACAATTACTGTACAATATGTGTGTATGTGGACGTTATTTGACTGTATTAAATAGTGTGTGGCGTGACGGGGAAATTTACATCCTGGTAGATTCATTTCAAAGGCAAAAGATCAAATCATTAACTCTGCGTGCAAATGTTTAAAGTAGCCATACCACAATTTGTCCAATCAGATTTGTCCTGATTCAACACAACAGTTAGTAGAAGCTGGAGTATGACACCAAAACAAGATTAGAGGTTAGGTTCCCACTAGAGCCAACCATTCTAAAACTGTTTGCCCTCTCAGTGATGTAAGAAATTTCATTTCAGTTTTAGGCACACAATTCCAGCGAGAATCAGCCCTACATGAAGCTGTATGTGCAGTACTGGAAAAGTGATTCAGATGTATTTACTAACCTCTCTGTCGAACTGGGAGAGGGGTGCATCGCCGCAGTCCATGCCCCCTCCAGAGGACAGGGAGCTCTCTGAGGGAGAGGTCATGGTCTGGCGTTTGGATCCATAGCTTCCTCCTGACAGCTCCCGACGTAGTGCACTGCCATTCTGGGAGGACGAGCCTAGAAGGAGAAGCAAGGAGGAGGGGTGGCAAGGAGTGAGGAAAAAGCCCCACAAAAGTCAAATAAAGGCTTTAAAAGTGACACTTGCAAGAACACACTTGTGAGGTGACACACACACACTGATACTGTAGTGTCAGCTGTAACCTTGCTGTAATTTCACCTGTTCACATTTAAATATAATTATTGCCTAATTTCAAATGAGGTGAACATGATCTTTTCAAGGACCAAAACTTACTAGACTGCAGCCACCAAATGAACACAGGTATATTACAGGTTTTAACTATTTATCTATTCAGCTGTACAGTAGATGGCAATTTGAATATCTGCCCTGCTTGGATAAAGTTTATGTAACTGGATCAGGTCATGATCTGCTACTTACGTATGCCCAGTCCACTACTGGCACTCATGGAACGGCCCGGTTCAGCCCGGTTCTTGGTGATGGAGGGGATGCTGACAGAACCACTGAAGCCGGCACGGCTCTCCTGAACACGGACGTTCTGGTTTAGGCACACAGAACACACACACACACACGCGCACACAAAAACATGGAGCGCAGTGCAGGGGAAAGGAGTCAGGAGGGTGGGGTGACACGTACACAAATACACAGCAATCAGTGTGTCCCATGTGCCTACAAGAAGTACTGTATGTGATGATATACAGTACTTACATAACTGAATAAGAATGTGGATCAAACATTATTAATGATAGAGGTGTGAGCAGCCTAAGCGTAAACAGGAAAAGCAGCATGCATCCATCAAAACACATTCATATGATTTTTGATGCACATGCAGCAAAGGTTGTGGAGCAGGATCTGTGAACTTTGGAGGTAAAGAAATATTGTCATTATGAGGTTTATTAGGCATTTCAAGTCAGCATTTCAGGTCAGATTGTAAAATGGGAAATACTGTTTGCATGCTGTAATCGACAAGACAGGGAAACATAACAGGTGACACCACTCCTATAGAATGTATGTGTGTGTGTGTGTGTACCATGGGTAGGTCTTTGAGGATCTGGATGCCATCTCCTGGTCCCATATGGGCCACATGATTGAAGTTGGTGGGGTTGGAGATCAGCTTGTTCCTCATCTCTGGGTCACGCAGCATCTCTCTGGAATGAGACATCACACACAAATATGAGTACAGCTACTAAAACTGAGCTCAGTGTAACCAAGGATCTCACAACACAAAACACACAAACACAGAAGAGCACAACACTGCAGATGTGAACAGACAAAGAACACAAACAGATGTGCATGCACACACACACAGATATAACCTCTCTCATTGTGCCCTAGAATAGCCAAGAGTGCAACCGTGCATAGCAGAGAGTGATATTGAGCGAACCTGAAATGTGCCTTCAGCTGCCCGCTCAACTAGAACTCTCTTCTACTATGTATGAATTGTCCATTAGGGGAAATGAGCACAGAAGTGTAGTAAATGGTTCACTATTTGTTTGTTTGTGTGTTTTTTAACCACCGTCCACCCAATAAAACATATACTATTGTGTTTGCCTCCACTATAAGGCAGTCAGCTGTCAAGGTCAATATGTGTAATTTGTAGCATCTAATGTTTACTTTGCAGTATTTACACTAATAATGGTAGTTTATATTGTCTGTCAACTTAACCTCTGTACTCTCCTAGTTGACCGTGTTCAGAGAAAGTAGAATAAGAAAAATTTAAGTTTGCTGTATGATCTTATGCATTATATCAGTTTAGTTTCTTTGCATAGTGTTCCAACACAGAAAAGTAAAAGAGATGCTAATAACTCAGACAGCCTATGAACATATTTTGGTTTGTAAAAATAAAGATTCTGAATATTAGTCCCACGGAGACGGTGAAACACACTTGCATGATTTGTTCTGAGTGGTATGAAGTGTGCTAGTTTGTGTCCAGAGTGAGCTACCTTCTCTGTTGAAGCCGCTCTTCCTCAGGCACCCTGAAGGAGAAGCGTCTCTTGTTGTTCATGCTGCGCACCATCTGCTTCCTGCTGTTGTCTGACGTCTCCGGGACAACCAGCTCATCACCCTCTGGAAGATCAGAATAATAAAATAATACACATCTATACATTATCACCGAGTAAACTTTAATAAAAAACTAAATGGAATGGACTTTCAGTAGGAATAATTGATTGGTCATCTTCTCTTCAGTATTGTATAAATATGTGCAGTTACAGAGACTTAAATTGATGAAAGCTTCTACATAATAGTTACTCTCTAGTAGCTTGGCCTGAGAATGACATGGCAAAGTTTGTAGAATTATTTCACCAGCTTTTCTACTTTAATAAATATTGTATAAGGAATAAATGGAAGGCATCAGTTTGTCTTAATGAATAGGAAGGCTGTCTAGTGACTGGTCAGATGTTTGATCATCACAACAATGTTTGTGTCCATCAGCAGCCATGTGTCTTGATCAAGACATACCAAAACATTTCTGAACTCTTACCTGCCATCTTGTTTCTGAAGTAGATGAGCCGCACAGTCTCCAGCCCCAGCAGGTTCAGGGAGCCATCAACGTTCAGAGGTCGCACCTGCAGGGCCGTCAAAACGAATAGTAAATTCAGCAACAATGGACCACTGATCATATAATTTGTTGCATTTAAAGAAATTATACTCTATTTGAACACTATTCTAACTGACAAAGATAAATAAACTGCCAAATCTAGATTTTACTCATCTGATTCACCAGCAGTTCATGCGTCTGAAGCAACTGCAGGGATAAGTGAGGTTGCCATGGTGACAGCAGGCAATTTGTAATTATTTATTTATGCCACCAGGTGGAGCCAGAGATAACAATAAACCTAAAAGTCATCTCATCTTTTATTCAACACATCAGCTTCAATTGTGCTGAAGCGTCAGTATCACCACATTGAGCTGCCTCCCCTGAGGCAGCCGGCAGCCCACAGCACTGACCTTCTTCAGAGGGATGGTCTGGATCCACTCCATGGTGTTGACGTCAAACACATCTACAGCGTTTTCACTGTACACTGACAGGTAGGGGGCATTGTAGCCTGGAGAGAAGAGGACGTTTTCAGTCTGGCTTTGGTATTGCTCTGCAGTTCTCCATTTTCACTGTTATTATATTAAGTGTTTCATTTGTTTTTCATTCATTATGATGTATATTTTTACTTCTGCATAATGTATGATATTGCATGGCATTTTTTTGATGTGATATACATTAATTATGGTAATTCTATACTCTAAAGACTAAAAAGTTAAAACAAAAAAAAAACAAAAACAAAACTCTAAAAAGTGTCCGGAGAAATTGTCAGAACACTTGTCTTTTATTGCTTTATTCATGTGCAAGCAAATTGAAGGGTCTGAACTCACAGGCAGCATTAGGCACGGCTGGCCACATTAACTCTTGCTGCCGTGACCTGCGGCCCTGGGAGTCCACATAAACCCCGATGGCGCTGAAGCACAGCAGCAGCTCCTTGGCTGAAATCTCCACGGCACAGAGGGCTTCCAGGCCCTGCTGGGAGATGAAGGCCAGGGTGTGGTCCTCCTGGTGGAGCAGGCTGACTGGGGACATGTCGCCGTGGACGCTGTGGAGTTCATCATAATCACAATTAGAAATAAATTTGTTCCGCAAAATCATCGTTGTCTTTAGGAGCGAATAATTCATTGTAAGAGTTGGAATGTCAAATTAATCTGTAGGGGAAATCATAGTCAAGAAAAAATCGGACTTGTCAAGTTTGAGCTGGTGGTTGGTGTTCACAATAAAACACATACACTTACACAAGATATGACAATAAAAAGTAACAGCAACTCCAAAGGAATAAAACGAACATTTAAAAGCAGAGACCAGCTCTGTTGTATTTAGTAAGTAAAAATCAGGTGCAGTACCTGTAGCGGGTGAAGCCAGCCTGGTAGCCCACATAGAGCCGTTCGCTGAGCAAACCCATCCACTGGACGGGCCCCGGGGCCTGCAGCTCCCGCAGCCGACGGTGGCGCATCTTGCTCTTATTCACCTAGAGTGGAGCAGCACAGTGAGAAGGCATAAGATTAAACCTGAACAACTCAGTGTGGAGTCTTTGTTGCAGTAGATATGCATGGGTAAACAGAACAAATTGAACATGTAGACCAAAAATTAAAAACATCATCATGAGGAGGCAGTATTAGTCAGGAGATTTGATGTTAGAATTATTGGGTGAAGGAAGTCAATGCGCAGTCAGCCAGTTTTCCCTTAGATGAAGGAAGATTAATTTAAGTTTACTGGGAAGTGCGTGTGTTAGACTACATTGGACATGTATGAACAGGGTGTGGGTGTTGTGACAACCAACTTTTAGGTAGTCTGCCATGGTCAAAATTTTGTTAGGTGACATACACCATTCAAATCAAATGGCAAATCATTCATATTTTTTCATCTTCCCATTTTGTCCATCAAACACAGCACAAAATGTTTCTTCAACAACAGATCAACTAACTACCCAGCAGCCTTGCATCCTCACCTCGTAGCATATAATCTGTCTCTTCATGGCCACACAAAGGCAAGTGAGTGAACCGTTGCGGACAGGCCCAGAGACAATGGTCTGGCAGCCTTTGGTCTCAGCCAGCTTGTAGGAGTCGGTCTCGCGGCCATCCAGAGCCTGTGTGGGAAAGAGCCGCACGTGGCGGTTTCTGCCAGAGATGACCGCCAACAGCTGCTCCTGGGGGATCAGGTCGATGTGGTGCACCTTCTTGTTGTCCCCCACCCGGATGATTTCTGTGGAGGGAGGGGAGGGGGGAGGAAAGAGAGGGCAGGGAGGAGGGAAAAGGTGTAGTAATGTGAAGTGAAAAAATGTAAGAGCAAAAGGAAGAAGAGAGAGATGGAATGAAAAGGAATGGAGAAAAAAGAGAAACCAAGGGGAAAATATGGATAAAGATGGGATAAAAGAGGAAGGAAATGAGGGAGGGCAGGATAGTAGATGGGTAGGAGAGGGACAGAAGAAGAGGTGAAGAAGAAGGATGGGGGAAGAGGATGGGTAGTGGGGGAAAAAAGTCAACATCAGTACAAACTGCAGCATAATGTCACTGTGTGCTTGCTGTATCCGCCATCCCATGCAAAGACATTCAAAGCAGCACAAGAAAAAAAATAAATAAGTGTATGTGGACAGAGAACAGGAAACAAAGCTTTCAAGTAGATCTCACCATCTTTGGTGACATGGATGACATACAGGCCTTCCTCATTGCCCAGGGCGACACGCTCGTGATCTGAAGGCAAAGGAAATAGAGGGAAAGGGTTAGCTCAGTGCCAGACACAAGACAGAAAAGGGCATTCTGTGTGGAAAATGTTCCAATCTGCTGAGTTCTATTTTCATAACATGGGGAACGTCGAACTGCCAGCCCTGGAGGGTTTCTCAGATGTAATTGCTTGTCTGTGAATTCAGCAGGGACCCATGAGGGCCAAAATATGTCATTCAGAGAAGATGTTTCAGCTGTATCTGGAATAGCTATTCTCTGCAGCAAAAACACAAACAAGGAATGATTGATTTTTTTTTTTTTAAATACTGGCTACAGAAAGACTGTTTTTGTAAACATGTGGTACAAGGGAAATATTCAAGTCTGCGATCTTGATAAACAACAACATATTTAAAATTAGATTCTCAGTTTGTGCATGTAGAGAAGTTACCTCTTGCAAACTTGTTGTGTGACCACGCACTGAAATCTCTTCTCTCATAAGACACATGGCACATAAACACTTCAGTCATGTTGAAAGCAATGTTAATTGAACTCAAAGGCCTCTCTGTATAGGGGATGTATTGTGTGTGACTGTGCGTTTTGAAAGGGCTAGATCCTTCTGTGAGTGCTCACCTATGATAGCAGCAGACTGTGTTGTCTTGATGAGCGGCAAGGTGCTGTCGTAAGCCTCCTTGGGCACATAGACAAAGCGTTCCTTAAGCTTGTTCTTCTTAAGGATGCGGTGGAGCTCGTTGAGCAGGCCCACCCACTTGTTCCTCTCCTGGTCACTGTCAGCAAGGATCAGAATGGAGGGCTTGTGGCTGCTGGAGGGAGAAAGCTGGGATGCAGTCACCTTAGAACAAAGAGGAAGGAAAGGAAGAAAAGCAATCTTAAACAGTGAGCAAAATTGTATTTTATTGTTATTGTTAGTCACATGCCAGGTCCTGTGCAATTACTGCTCTTGTAATTCTGATTTTGCCTGAGCGTTAAAAGTAACTACTGTCACAAAGCAATACCCTAGCAGCAGTGCTATTTAAACATATGTTAATAAGCCAAACCATTTGAATCTGCTCAGCTGTGATGCAGGCACAGGTAAGTTCAAAGTATAACTGAAACAATACACTGCAAAACTGCTTCACTTGTAGAATTTGTGTAATTGACATTTTGATTGACAGAATTAACGTATCAACAGAGGTGGTGTCAGTCTCTATATAAGCCTGTTAGAGTCTGTTGATCCTTTCATTCTGAAGGTTCATTGCCCAAATATCACCTTAAATTCTACAAGTGAAGCAGTGTTACAATGTATTTGATTTCAGTTATATGAAAGCTTCCAGTAAACTGATTTTCTGTATTTTTTTCAAAGAGGTATAAAAAACAAGATACAAGAATCATTATGGGAATCAGTAACCTGAGTGAAACACTTGGCCAATGGAATGGTTGAAACTGACTCACAAACAGTATCAATACTCTGAAAATGAACTTACTCTGAATATACATGGGATGTCTTTGCGGCTTGCATGGATGACATCAGAGGCCAGGACAGAACTGACTGAAAATTCCTCGTCCCTGTTTGACAGAGTGAGACAGATGATCAGATATGAAGGAGCACGTCATTTTCAACATCTGTTTACTTTACTTATTATCCTGTTGGCTCTCAGAACTGCACACTATCCTGGCTTTGAGGTTCAATATCCAGGGCATGCTGATACAGCTTCACAGTTCTCTCCATGGATTCTGTATTAACCATCAAGCAAATGAATTGCTAACTTGTCCTACTTTCCCTCTGTATCATTGATCTGTCTGACCCCTATGCTGGACTGGGAGGTTTTGCCCTCACTAACTGTCTAAAATAACTATAGTCCGCTCCATCTGTAGTTGCCTTTGCTCATTTATTTGCCTATCAGACTATTACTCTGGACTGGTTGATTTACTTCTCTAAGCGACCTGTTATTTGTAGTCCAGGGGCAGTATTATAGAAACTTCCTATCCTATCCTATAAGATCATATAAGACAGGATTTTTCACCATTTGATATTACTGAAGCAAAATCCTAATCCTATGTAACAAATAGCTAAATTACTAATTGCTGTGGCCCCTTGGTTAAACTGCATGACACAGCGAACTGAGATACCTTTGGGGTGTTAGACACTTCACTCTGAAAGACACCTTTTGTGAAAAAACAGATCACAATGCTCTGCTTGTTGACATTTTGCTGGTTTTGTAAAAGCAGTAAAAAGGCAGCTGCATGGATCAAACAAGTTAGCTAACACTTCCTGGTGGAAAAGAGTAACGGTTAGGACAGCTTAACAGATCCTAAAGTTAGGAGAGTTTAATTAAGATTTTGGGAAGTTAGGATGTATTACCGCACTGTTACTATCTTTAGGCAGGATAGAAACATGAACTTAATTACCATGGTTACCAAAGAGTTAAGATAAGATATGGAAGTTAGCAAGTTTCTGTAATATAGGCTAGGGCTAAACAATGTGGTAAAAAATAATTACACTGTAGTTAGTTGTACAGATATTGCGGTATGATTCAAGATTTTAGTAGGAATAACGACTTTGCACTTTAATTTTTATTTTCAATTAAAATGCTGTTGACATGCTGATTTTTCATGGGGTTTGTACAAAACAAACATGTTATAACAATGTTTTGTCACACGTTACTTTTATA
>OMLB01014692.1:2899-26032 GCA_900302555.1 Myripristis jacobus
TTTTTTTTTTTTTTTTTTTTTTTTTTTTTTTACACATTTACACAGTGGAAACAGTCTTCATAATGTCTAAATAGTGCAGGCTATTCGACTGGTGAAATTATTCGTATCAACCTGCACTGAACAATGAACAACTGAGACTTAATTGTTTTCAACTGGATGAAGTGGATACCATCTTCCTCTAAGCATGCAAAAAGTATCAAACAATGTTGCTTTGCTAGGATTTAATGTATTATGCTTGCTTCAGCTCAGTATCCAGTAACAGTGCTGCTATGTAATACCAACATAATATGTAAAATGATACATAGTAAAACACTGCCTTCTGCCAAAGCTCTGTTGGAATGAGTGGTTTGCATCAAGATTCAAAACACAAGGTATTTACTTCAAAGTGGTGAGCAACAAAGTGCAGAATATTAATGCAATGTGAGTGAGCTGAAGTGGTCTCTTATAGGACCTTCAACATGACCCTGGTACACAGTTCTGCAACTCCATGTGTTACAGTGTCATGTCCTAGTGGCTGCTGTAAAAAGGGTCTATTTCCCTGACTTTCGTCATATTCTAGGAATTCCACGATCAGGTCAGGACTTGTAGGAAAAGCCACAAAGGGGTTATCCGCCTGACCTTTCCTAAAGTAGATCTCAAAGGCCAGGAGGTGAGTCTCGATCTTGTTCCTCACTAGGTTCTTCAGAGGGATCAGGAATTTCACCGCCTCCTCCAGAGGATTCTCCACCTGACAGGAAATAAAATGTCAAGGAAATCTTTTGATATTCTGCAACCAATCTATATAGCAAGCTTTATTGACCAAGCACAGTTACAGAAATGATTTTACTTATTAGGCTTTTGTAAATTGTCTCTGATAGGGCCTTGCACATCAAGGCCCTATCAGAGCAAATATTGCCTGTATATAATAAGAGATAAGCCTTAGGAAGCTTCAACTGGTGTGAGCTGCGAAAAAACTCATTTTAGTTGAACCCCAGTATATAATCAATTAATTAATTTAATAATACCCAAGCCATTGGTAAATATTAGGCCTCTTTGACCAACAAGGAACTAGTTGTGCTCCGGTTCGTGAACCTAATTTCAAACCATTCTAAGCATTTCAACAAAAAATTGGTTGGGAACCCAAAAAGTTGGTAACCAGCTGAACAAAAAAAAATGTAGGACCTTAAGTAGGAACCACAATGACGACAGAAGTTGTACCAGGGAAGATAAAGATGGCGGAGAAAATCAACAGAGAGTGTGCAGTGGTCTGCCGAAGAGACAAAACTATTGCTTTCAAATGAGACATCTCCTGAATTTCAGGAAAAGACGCAAGTGAGAAAAGTGAATTGTCCCCAAATTGCTGAGGAGTTGGTGAAGGCTGGGTTCATTAAAACCCAGTAAAAACTTATCATCAAGTTAAAAAATATATATCTTAAGGAGGAACTGCAGAGACTCCAAAAAGGATTTAGTGAAAGTGGTGCTAGAATATGGTAATATGAAGAGTATTATGAATGCTCAACAGCATGCTGGGACAGACACGACAAACCCAGCAGACTGGGGCTGAATTCAGCTGCAGCACTGCTGCAGTCAGTAGCCAGCCAGCTGGCCACAACTCCACTGCACTGGTTCTGGTTCTCTGGGTAGCACCTTGGCTAAAAGGATTGAGACAGAACCAATTCAAGAACCAGAAATGTTTTGGTCGCAAAGAGTCTTCCTACCTTGGCCAGTTTGTCTGGTATGAGCTCCTCCTTAGGCCCCCCTATCTCCTCGTCATCATCCTCCTTCTTCTTCTTCTGGTTCTTCAGCTGCTTTTCCTTCTCTGCGTTCTTCTTTTCTTCCTCTAGCTGCGCCTTCTTCTGGGCTCTTCGCTGTTTGTTGCGCAGTTTCTTCAGCTCCTTGTCTGTCAGATTCTCTATAGATTAGGGTAGACAGCACAGGGTTTATATGCAAGCAGCATTCTACTTAACAATCTATACCCTGGTAATGATCTTTATTTGAGACACAAACAATATTAGAAGTGTAAAACAAAGTTTTAGTCCAACTCTGGAGCCAGTCACTTCAAATTAACAGTACTTCCACATGACTAAGATGTACAACTAAACATGCAAATACATTTGCGTGCACACACACACACACACACACACACAGTCTCTTTAAACTAACCAGTGTCTGCCTGGCTCTCCTTGCTGTCATCGGCCAGAGGTTTGTCATGCAGGGCCAGGTAGATCTGGATGGCAGTTCGAGCAGCCTTGTAGTAAAATGGATGCTGCCGCAGGACATCCTCCAGCTTCAGCAAGTCTACGTAAGAGCGCAGTGTCATCTTCCTCATGCAGTAGGTGTGGAAGTCAAACTGGTCATCAGTGATCTCTACAAAATGCTGTTGCGAAGAGAAAAGGAAGACATGGAATGAGGAAATAAAATGCAACTGTTTTTAGATCTGTTGGGACTGTACAATCAGACATGAGGCAGGTGAGGAAGTTCTACAGTATTGTCACTACTACTTCTGGTTCCCCGTGGTTATGGTTCTCTTAAATCTTCATGCATGCCCACCTGCAAAGAGTCTAATTAAACAAAAGACCCTGTTAACACTTTGTTTCAACATGCATCTCAGGCCATGTCCACAGTAAACCAGGTAAATTTGGAAATACTTTTTTTCTGCATTTTTGCCTTCCACCCTCCCTAAGCTGGCATTTTCCACCTACAAACGGAGCTTGTGAAAAAAAGTCTTAAAAGTCTATAAATCTGAAAATGCTTGTCTGGTGTTTTGGCTTGGGTAGGAAAAAAATGCAGCCTTCTGAAAACAATGACGTGAAATCATCACATGATCTCATGAATGCTTCTACATTCCATGTTGTAGAGTTGAAGTGTATTTTCATGCAACTCAGTGTGGATGGCGGGCTTTTGGAAATCAGTGTGAAAATGCTAATGTGGTGTAGCGTGACTGGAAGGCCAGAATGGCGTTTTCAGATTTAGTTTTGCCAGCAGTAGAAAGACTTTCTCCTACTCCACTGTTTGAATGTTGCTTCAAACTCTGACCATGGAAACAATGCATTACACCCATGGTGCCACCTACTGTCTTTTTTGTGCATTGTGCAATAAGTGTCTTTCTGAATGTGATTTTATGTTGTCATCGATGCACAGACTTTATATCTCCATCGAGGATGGCAATGTACACAGACAACGCACAACTGCCAAGGAAGATTTGCAGTGCTGATGACTCCTGGAGTAGTGGAGACTTTCCATTTTCCGAAAATCATTTGGAGAAAGCATCCCCTACCCGCTGGACCTGATGGTCAGTTGTCATTGGAGTAGATCACTACTGCACATGAAGTCACAACATAATTCTAACCATAAGGCTATTTTCTTGTGTTAATGTCCTAATTTTTATCAGTATACATATGCAAAATGTATCGTAATAGTGTTATCATGTAAATCATGTAAATTGTGTAATTGTCTAATTGTGTAAAGAACAATTAAAATAAACCATTTTGGACACTATGTGTTCTTGGCACATTTTACAGCATCAAGGCTAGCTGTTTCCACCCATAGCCATTCCTAATGTTAGCAAAGTTAGTATGCAGTCTATGTTAGTGTAGGTTAAGCTTCATTATTCATATGCCATCACCTGAAAAATGAGAAAATACAAGAAATTAAACTGTAAAAATCTGGGCCAACACGAGATGGAAAAATAGAGACAATAACAACGACACACTGTTTGGCCCAGATCTAGATCGTGTCTTAGCAAATTTTGTAATAACGTATAATTGTGAGTGACTTATTTTGCCCATAAGTTTGGCCTTTGGAAATGTTGGCACGCCCAGAATCTCTCTTTAGGCCACAAAATGAATACACACCAACAAGAAACTGGACTTGAGCGCGTCCCTTATTTATACCCAATACAGCTGGAGGAACTCACCCTCTCAATTTCATGACACTTCTTCAGGGCCTCTCCAAACTTATTCATGGCCTTGTAGGCCAAGGCACACTCCGTCTGGAACCACATGCACTGCATCTCATTTAGGTTCTCAACCGCTGATGTCCCCTCCTGAAACCCAACACACACACACAAAACCACAGAGTAAATATCATTTTTCCCACACTCATGTTGAGCAGGCAGCCAAGGGCAAAATGCTAGTAGGGATCATGCTGCCCCCTCTAAAGTGTTTCATGACATAGCTCTGGTTTGGTGTTTTTATGCATTCTAACTAATTTTCTGACTATTTCTTTTAAAACACATGTTCAAAACAATACTTCCATGTGTTTGAGAAAAGGCAGCAATGCTCCTACAGTATTTAGTTTGAATGAATTCCAACGCAGCCTGTTGTATGTTATTTGTTTATTAATTGCCTGTACCTAGTGTAAGTTCAGTGTATTGATACAAGTCTTTGAACAAAACTCATCTCTCATATCTGGTGATTGCTGACAACTGTGAACGTGAAGGCACTATCTGTGGTGCAGCACTCTAAATGCATGGCACAGATGCAGAGGTTTCACTTTTGCTTACACAGTGGGAGACTGACGTTGAGTGACACACAAGAGTAAACAGGCTTTTCATGTTACCATGCTGATAGACTCAGTAGGAAATCCTACACTGAAAACAGAAGTCAACTTTTAAAGAGTAAGCAGCTGGAGAAGTGGTAAACACGGAACATATCCTCTCACCTTTCTTTGAGTGCTCTATTATATTTCATAACACACATCTGACTGTCTCTCTCCACACACACAGTCCCTCTGTCTCTTACCCGTGTGAACTTGGAGCACATCTCCTCTGCCTCTTTGACGAGGCCAGCCTTCAGCATGTACTTGGCACACTTGGAGTTGATGAAGCGGTCAGCAGTGTCCAGGGCCTGGGCCTCATCCATCCACCGAGCTGCTTCCTTGATGTTTCCTGCATGCTGCAGAGCAGGGGAAGGAAGGAAAGAGGGAAGAAGTACTTTTTTTAGTAAGCTTTTGGTTCCTATCAATAGCTGGTACATTTTTCAGAGACATGTCACCCGACCAGTTTTCAATGCTATTTTGTGTACAGATTCAGGTATTTGCTTTAATGTTTTTTTAGTGAATTAAGGTTATTAGTCAAGATCAGTTCAGAGCTGAACGAGCAGAATTCAAAATTACAAACAACCACTTGATGTTTTTGGAAGTTTAAGAAATTTTAAGTATAGAATAGCTTTCTTATGTGTGGTTGTGTGCTCTCTTCTAGACTTGCTTGAGAACATATTCTGAGTGTGGGGACAGCTTTCCCAGAAGAGGCCTTCAAATATTCACAGTTAAATGTATATAACTGCCACTGAGCACTTTCAGAAAGTCCCACCCTGTTTCCCTATCTTGCAAGTGGTCATTAGGAGGGTCCAAGCCCATGGGCCAAACACATGGCGAAATATTGCAATTTACAAAAGTGACAATTTGACATCGCAGCAGCATTACAGAGCATGCCGATGTGATGTGACACTTTGAAAGCAATTCTCTAACATGAAAAGAAAGCTATATTCAGACATTAAAAGTTTTGGTTTTTTTTTAAATCTTTGCAATCAGCTTCAACTGTGTGTCTTGCCAAAAGTGTATCAGTATCCTCTGTAATAGCCACAATTTAGGAAGTTGAAATATCGTATGCAAAAATCTGTGAGTGTGTCACAACTGCAAGGCAGGCCTGATGGTGGCACTGTGGAGCGCATCAATAATGTGCTATGAAATACGTCAAGGACCATCCTACAAAATTTACATTTAGTTTGGTTGCTCTAGCTAGAAGTATATACAAATTATGCCTCATTTGCTACTAATAAATCTTGGCAGACAACTGCTTGTCACAGCCAAACACTTGGGACTTAATAAACTGAAAATTTGAGCTTTGACACACAACAGTGTTACAAGTGTCTTCATATGCTACAAACCTTATAGATCTTAGCCTTGATGAGGAAAAGTTCGATGAGTGTGGGCGTACTGTCGATGGCATCATTGATATATTCCAGGGCGAGGCTCTGCTGGCCTACGTGATCAAAGTGCTGTGCCAGGAAATATTGAACCCACAACAAGGTCGTGGGCGGCTCCTCCTTCCCATCATCTATGGACAAATTTCATATAAAACTCGTCATACACACTAACCCAAGATACATGTCTGAGTCCCAGGAACCTGTGCTTCTATGCATAATTCACAAGGGTTTGAGTCAAAAACAGAGCATGTAGGGGTCAAATAAGCAACATCAATAAACTCATAAGCGAGCTTTACTCACCATTTTGACTAAACATTCGACAGCTTTTTAATGAGGTTTCATAGCCAACTACTAATTCTTCAATGATTGAAATCTGTAAGGAGCAAAAGTAAGTTTAGGGGGTTTTCTTGCAGCCAGGGATGACAAGAACAACAATTTCCACATGTATACACAGACCCATTAACCCACATAACGTCACTATCCTTACCTTTTCTTTGTTGATATAGAGCGATTTGAGGGTGGTAAAGACAGGTGGACAGCCTTTACTGAAGTTCATCCTCAGGTAGCTGTCCAGACATTCACGGAATTTCTCTCCTGGACAGCACAACACATATCAAAGGGCGCATTAATACAATTTTGAATGCTTTTATCTGCTGAATGTGCAGTTTCAGAGACGCTTTGACTGAAGGTGAAGCAGCAAGGGGCTGAAGAGTGCACAGGAGGTGCTTATCCAGGTCAAAGCAGATATTTAGAAAGCTAAAAGCGGGAATTCACAGGCTGGCTATGGTCATTTTACTGTAAAAATGCATATAATATTGCTTAATGGGAGATTTAAGGACAGGTATACCCCGATTCTCTAAAAATCAACAATTCCCTCCTTGGTCCTGTACTTCTAAGGACAGGACCAGTGGCTACATAGTTTTGTGTTTTCCTTGTTCGTTTCAGTCCCATCTGCAGATTAGCTTTTCATAAAAAGAGCGCATGTGAAAAAAACATGAAAGCATTACTGCTCTTACAACTATATACTGTCTTTCTAGGAGCTCACTGCTGCCACACTGAATTGTTCCTCAGGTGGTGATCTTGAAGACAGTTCTGTGTTTACCTGAGAGGAAGCTGAGAGGAAGCCTCCGGGGAACTAGGCCTTTAGGAAACTTCACCCAGGCCTCCTCGTAAAGTTTCAGATGATCTGCTATACTATCTGGACAGAGACACAGACACAAATACAGACATATGACACACAAATTAGGAAAAAACACAACCTCAAACAACATGGAACAGTGAACATGTTGTCCACTGCAACTGCTGCAGTCATCCTTTGGACCAATCACTATCAAATTACGCAAACGTAAAAGGGTCATTTTACAGTCTGTCATGGAGCAACAAACTACATTTTGTACTGCTATTTGCACTGTCCACTGGTATTTTTGTAAGTTTAATTTGAGTGTTTTCTATTTGTCATCCCTCATCATCTTGCGGGTAAATAATTGAAAAGGCCTTGACTGAAAAACTCCAAACGATGCAAAATTCAATATGGCATGACAACAGTGGTCCTAAGAATGCTGGGTTTTGTCAAAATCCAGTTAGTGGTGTCTGAAATATCAGCCAAAAAAAACAAAGAGTATGAGGAGAAGAAGCACAAGATGAAGTTGAAGTAAACAATTGACGTCCTTCATCTCCATCTTATCAAGAGGTAGATGACCTTGTAATAAAAGGTCAATGTGAACCTCATGTATCAATCTAACCCTTGTGTTTACCTAGCTTGAGGGCCTTTTCCAGGCCCTGGTAGTAGGCCCAGTTCTCCGGGTTCCTCTCCTGCAGTCTTCTGTAGACCTCTGAAGCCTCCTCATGCCTGTCCAGCTTCAGCAGCAGCTCTCCTACAGAAAGACAGACTTTAGCAGCTCCACTCCAGCCTCCAGTCCCTTCCTATGGTTTAAAGCAGGAACTTTCAAACTTCTTCATGATCTGGACCCCTTTGTTGACTTTCATTAAGCCATGGACACCCACTTGAAGTCATTTTGCCCTTGGGACTCACAGAACTTTAAAATAATCACTTGTACATATTTCTGCCATAGTGATGTAACCATTTAATACCTGAGCAAAGCCACTTAGGGCAATTAGAATATTAGCAAGAAATGACCCAAAATGAGCAAGACATTGGAAGAAAAACACAAGCAAATTACCAGAAAATAACAAAAAAGTAAGGTTTAAAAAAGCCAGAATTTTAGCAGACTTCTATTTAATTACATGAAAAAATGTATTTATTTTTTATTAAAATTGGATGTTTAACGTGTCAGACAGGTGGGTGATGCTAGATCACTATTAGATTTCTTATGTTTAACAGCTTGTGGTGGGCATCTGAACACAGCCTCAGCCTGAATTCAGACTCCAAAACTTAGGAGTGAAATTCACACATCGTCCAAACAGCAGCAGTGAGCGCTCCATCGAGAGAAAACTAGACTCACCAATGAGTGCTCAATCTCCTAACAAATGAAGATGATTCATTCAAACATATTTACCCATTCATTCAATCAGTGCACCATGTATGACAGAAATGCTTCATGGGATATAAGTAATGGTTACATTTTCAGAATAAGCACACACTACCACACAACAAAATGGTCTCAGAGAGCACATGACCCTACATGTGTATTTCTAACATCGTTTAGTTGTCTTTCAGTCGATTCCTCCATTCAAATCCCATAATATATTGAGAATGGTGCGATGGTGACTCACTCAGCATAAATCCTGTTGGTACGTGAATGGCAGCAGTGACCCACCTCGTGTCTCCTCCACAGCTAGCTTATCACAGATCTGTTTCTCATAGTTGTTGAGGTGATCTAGAGCCTCCTTGTGCAGGCCGGCCTCCCTCAGAACCTGGTTCTGATACAGCAACAGTTCACTGTACTCATAGTCCACTTTGTCTGGAGACGTCTGGACAGGGACACACACAAACACACACACACACAAACACAAACACAGAAGGGAAGGATGAAGGACAACTGAGCGGAGGTGTCTGAAGCAGGTGTCAAGCAGTATGGTTTTTGGGCGCTTATAATGTCGTTGGACTTAAGTTGCAAATAACCAATGCTCAATATCATTATATTTGACCTTGTCTGTTCCAGTATATTTGATATGGGCCTAATGTAGTTGTTCCTGGAAGACTCAGCTCTGGTGTGAGCACTGGACATTTAAATTGTGTGCTGATACAGATATTGTGGCATTCTTCATACTCAACCATCATTAGCTCACTAGCTAGCTTAGCTTGGTAACTTGTGTTACTGACCTGCAAATTCTTGTAAATGATGCACAGATGGACAAAGTTGTCAGCATGGTTGTGTGAAACATCTGCAACTGACCCTAACCAATCAAATGAAGAATGGGAGCTTCCTCACCAAGCAGTTGCACTGAGATCTGGTTTTTCGCATTTTAGCTTTGTAACATTTTCCAAACGTCATGAAGGTCATGAATTTATTCATCATAGCCACTGGGGTGTTAAAGAAATATTCTGCTGATAATAAGGTAAATTATGAATGCAAACAAGTTCACATTGTTTGTCTAATTCTTGTGTATTTTGTGACGTCTTATTTGACTGTAAAGCCTGTTGCTTGCTCAGTTATGTTTACCCTTTAACTTTGTGAAGGGCTCTGTGACATTGCTGCTACGGGACCATACCAGTGGTTTTGTTTCACTCCGCCCAATTTCAAGTCATCAAAACACAACAGTGCTGCTGCTTTTAAGAAAATGATTGTAGAGCACTTTATTACAGTGATGGAATGCTGGTGTGAAGAAAGTTTGAAGTCTCTGAAAGTTAATTTTCATATCGTAGTGGAATGAATGGAAACTAACGGCTGGATTAGAGGTAGGAGAGAAATTATCAGTGTTCTAAAACATGACTGCTTGCTTCTTGAGAAGATCAGCAGAAATGATAAATATCTTGCATTTTGGCTGATCAGATGGCTCAGTTGTCGTAGTAATTTTATGATTATGATATGCATTTTTACATGCACATTTTTATTCATAGAAATCTTCCCTAGTGCAGCTTTAAGGCTCCATTTAAATGAACATGATTTGACTGTCTTACCTGTTGCGTTTTACGGAACTCCTCAACGATCTTGGCGGCCATCTCAAAGTCCTCCAGCAGGTGATATGCCACAGCGTAGCCAATCCACGACGCTCGCTGGGCTGGACGAAGCTGCAGCAGTTGGTACCGAGTCTCCTGGGGGGAAAGAAGATTACAGCATACACAGCCAAGCCAGAAAGATGAGTGATGCTGCATTTACATCATATGGGAATAACAGCCAACAACCTGATTTTTCCATGACTTTGCTGTCATATTTCCATGGGCTAAAAAAAGAAATTTGATCTCTTCCTAGTTTGTTAATTCTGTCCTAAACGTCTCTAAAAGTAAAATCACATTCCCCACTTTATCTCTAAAGAAGTCATGAAATTCCATGAGTTTTAGGAGAAAGCAGGCTAGTTATTATGCCTAAGCTTTGCTGAGGTAGATGTCAATGGCTAGAAGGTGAGACTCAAGTCATCCTTCCATCTAGATCGACTTTAAATCATCTCTTCCTCGTGCCCTCATCACTCTCAGTCCGTCTGTCTGGATTCCTATTTTTAACCATCTCTTCCCTCCTCCCTCCTTCCTCACCCTGTATCCCTCCAGGTCTCTCATCTGGATCTGCAGCAGGGAAAGGTCTCTGAGGATCTGCAGGTTGTCCTTGTCCCATTTCAGTGCATTGCGGTAACACTTGATGGCCTCATCGTACTTCTTATCTGAGCGCTGCAGCAGGCCGTACACATGCCAGCCTGGGAGGATGTGGACGTTCAGGAGGCAAAACGTACATACACACAGACACAGCACCTGGCCCACAGGCACTGAGACACAGTCCACTTCTAACACATGCAGCATACACATCTGCCTGGACACCAAAGCATGTCAGACAGTTTGAATCCAGCTTCAGCTTACTAAAGAGGTAGAATTATCTCTATTACGTCCACTAAAGGTTAATTCTAAAAGTTTAACATGCTGCTTCTCAAACATGTTTTCCCACCTTTCTCATTGGTTTCATCAACTGAAAAATCAAAACTAAAAATTGAATGAAGTAACCAAGGGGCTGACTGGAATCCTGTATGAGGAGCCAGAGTGAGGACTGGACTTATTTTAAATAAATGATAAGCAGATTATTTTGGCCCTGTTACCTTTATAAAATAGCTCACAGTAAAGAGACACAGGGAAGGCCGGGGGAAACAGAGGAATAACATGATAGCAAAATGCTCCACAATTTACACTCATGAACTTTGTTCTTATTGGTCAACCTAACTCCCCAGTAAGTGACTGAATTGCCCTTTGACAAAGTGTGCCTTTAGTGGTTGATTTCAATGACTAGTTCCTTCTCTCTGGTGGGGGATGTGCTAATCACTGAAGTCACCTGGTGTGGTGTTTGGTAGGAATACAAATTTGTGTACTTGTGGCCCCCCATGGCACATGACTGAACACCACTGAATCTATATTTCATTGATTAAGGCTAGACAGAAGCTAGGAGCAAAAGGGAGCGATGGCTAGAGGTGGAAGGATACAGACATGGCTCTTGAGGTCGTTGCGTAGGCCTCGTCTCACCAGCTCATAGGCCTCCTCCTTCTTCCCCAGACAGTTCAGGGTTAAACCCTTCATTGCCAGGGTCTCTGAAGGAAAAGTAAGGAATGGGGAGGAAAAGCAGAAAACATTCAGGGAGAGGGGGAGAGGTCCAATTAAAAGGAGTGCAAAAGAGATGGAATCACATGTATCAACTAAACAATGATCTAGACTTGAGATGATCAGTCTAACAAATTGTTTTACTGCAGTTTTACTGCAACAGTTCAAAAGTGGCTTTGTGTTTACTGAGATGTTATGTGTAAAATATCCATCTACTTCGACCTCCTGTCCACTATGGCTGTTCATCATTAGTTTATACATGCGAAATTCCCAAGTTCTTTTGTTTTTGCTTTGATGAAGGCATCAAATATGATCATCACTAGCTGACACACAAGTCCAAAAACAACTTGCCAATGAACTGATCAGTACTCAAAAGGCTCATTCTGTGTTTTTCACCGTCATGTTTCCTTACATGGCTACATTCAAGGATAAGCCACACCTAATTAGCATTTTATTGTCTGCAACATTCAAAAAGCATGCTTAAAATTTGCTTAACAGTTGGAAGAAAACATGTGCATGAGGAGGGCTATAAAGCTTGAGAAGGAAAGCATGTGGCACTACTGGGCGTGACAATGGAAACAGAAGGCCAAAGAATCATTACAATCCTAATGTTATTATTCTGTACCATATGGCTGACAGAGCAGTCGTCACTGAATTATAACGGGCGGCAAAAGTAGCAAAAGAAATGATCAACACTTCCTGTTGTTGTTTACAGTGTGTGAACAATGTAATAAGAAATTAAGCAAGCCAGGCATACAGATGTTTATAAAACTGCATTATTTGCCAAGGCAGCATGCTTGTGACCCCTGTGTGTTAACAGCTCCACAATGATTTTCAAGTGGGATTTATCATCTCAATATGGATTAGCATTCCAGCGTGTCCTCGCTACACACTACTAATCATGGAGGCAAACTGCTGTCAGTGCAGAGAATTATATAACCATTTATGAATAAGGACGAAAGATACAGTCACAAAGTCTCAACAGAAAAAAATGGCACACAGAGAGTAATACATAATTCAATAAATAGTTGTATAATAATTTCAGGAGGAAATATGATGCTATTACCAACCCCAGCAACAACCAAAAATGTTATCTGAGCAAAAGCTATTGTTGGCCCTAAATTACCAGCACAGTTAGGCTTCTCAAAAGCAGCTTCAAGTTCAGACCCATATATCTACTCAGCTGCTGAGAAGCTTTTGGGGAACTGAGCCCTCAAAATTACATGCAAGAATGAAAAGAGTAATATGTCCTGCATCAGGTCAAATATTTTCTCACTTAATGTGCACAATGTGTATTATATTTACCTCAATTTATCAGCCTCAAACTAACGTTGATATAATGTCATTGAGAAATTAGATCACTGATGTGAAAATCGGTTTATTCTATGAGTTGCTTTTTGTGTGTGAAGACTATTTGTTTTGTTCCCTGGTGTGATGTGGCACAAAGAGTCTGGTTAAGAAAAAGGTCCCAAAATAACACTTTTGGCACATAAAAAAAACAACAACAAAGTGGATAGTGCCAATATACATAACAAGTCCTACTACCCATTATTTTTCATGGGAGTACAATTACTTGTGAAAGTATTATCAGTTTGTTTCTGTCTGGTGCAGGGTTACTATGCATAGGTTTCCTGCAGAAACTACCTGCCAGATCTGCTTCCTCATTCACACAGGAAAATAAGAAAAGGGTGATTTAATGTCCTCAAATGGGTACCAGGAGCCCTGTGATAGACCAGCAGCCTGTCCAGGGTGTTCCCCTGCATTCCACCCAGTGAGCTCTGGGATAGGCTCCGCAACCCCTGTGACCCTTACAAGGATAAGCGGCTTGGAAAATAAATTAATGAATGACTGAGTACCGGGACTTGTTTTTTTTTTTTTTAATATTGGTATGATCTGCTTCGTTTGTGTTTGTCTATGCATTCAAAATGTTATCTGGGAACTGTTTTGCTGCACTATGGAAGTGTGCAGAGAGATAGTAATCCAGTATTGTAAATTAGTAGCCCAGGAAAGCACAGAGCAACTAATGGGGATATTTCACCATCATGTGGACTCATCCAGGGAATTAGACAACCCAAAACTACACCCAAGTTCACTTTTGCTTTAAGCTTGCCACTGCGATATAATATGAACCCTCTTTTAATCTGTTTGCCTTTAAACACCACCTGCTGTTTTTGGTGATTGCTATTTCATAGCTTTTGTTTCCATCTATTTCTGTCTCTACACACAGCTGTCATGGAGGAAGGAGTGGTCTGGATGATTAAGAACATTGACTGACTTCATGCTACTTGTGCAATTTGAACATTTGGACAGTAAAGAGAATAGGAACACAATGACAGCAAACCATGCTATTCTTCATAGTTACAGTATGCATCACTTTAGCCTGAGCGGGCAAAGGTCAAGTCAACTTGCTCTGTTACTGACTGCCTTGATCAATTGGACCATGTTCCTCATAGGTTGCTACAGTAATCCAGGCTACTGTGATGGCAGCCTATTCCAATGATCTGGCTAATCCTCATCTGGCTAACTCAGTTTGTTGAACACAGGTGGTGAATTTTATTTGTCAAACTAGGATGTAGTTATCTTGGATTACTGCAGCTGCTGTTTAAAAATAAAGGACCGTGAGCAGAGAGTGGAAGCTAGGTTCAGCACATATCTGACTGGCTGGCATGGCACTGTGGCACTGAGACAGCAGGTTTTTGCCATTGTGACAGAAAGCTGCAGATAAAGTAAATGTGGAAGTAGACTACAGTTGTGTCTGAAGCCTGTATTGCATCACTGTTAACCTCAAATGTCAATTTTATGGCACATTTTCACAAAACTGGATTAAACCTGCACTGTACAGTTTCATAACCTATTACCACTCCTGAAACTTAAGTGTGCTTTGTGGAGACTTTTTGAGATCTAATTATCTAAAACAATGGCAACTCATGTGGACCAGCCCTGATGCTGTTTTCTGCACTGTTGTCTTCCTCTGCAATGTCTGTTGCCAAAATCTGTCCCAGACTGAAGTTCCGCATGCTCTTTCCCCTATTTACAAGAATCCTAACTTCTAACATATGAACAGTTTGCTGAAATTATCGACTCAAGCTGTGTCTTTCAAACACAAAAGGGTTTTGGATTTCATGTGTTGGGTCTGCTGTAGGGAAAGGAGGAGCCATGTATGAACTTAAGTGCACAAGTGTGATAGGTGAAACCAGTCACAGTAGTAATCCATTTATGTCCAAGAATTGGATTTGCACGTTTGAGTTTAAAGAGCTGTGGTAACAAGTTAAAACTAGATGAACAAAAAATCCCAGTCTTGCACCAAATCTTCAACAAACTTACTCAGTTACTCAACCAACTCAGTATCCATGTACAAGTAGCAGAACCCTGACAGCTAAGAGTGACAGCAGTTACAGGCTACCCTTACCTCCATGCTCAGCAAACTTTGGGTTGGCGAGAATCTGTTTGCAGAATTTCAGTCCATTTCTGTATTGCTTGTGTTCGTAACATCTCTGCAACAAAAAGGCAAGAAGAAAAAAAAACGTGGGTTTACATCAGGCATCTGAGGCCAACAGCCTGCCATTCACTGCTACACTAATCCTGAAATCTTTGTGGGGGTCAAAGTACAGGTAAAGAACATTAAGTGGGATAAATGCAAACATGCTGGTCTGGTGACTGACTACAGACAACAATGACACAGGTCTTCACTGCCACCAACCAGCAAAGCATCACACACCAAACACCACCTTGACAGGCCAAGTCTGTGTGAGAGAATCATAACGCTGAGATAAATAGAAGAGGGGGAAAAAAACACTTGTAGAGGGTGAAAAGACTTTGTGATAGAGGGCTGTTGATGAGATGTAATCAGACAAGCAGCCAGATGGATCTGCCAGGCTCAGAAGGCCCCGAGAGGAAATCCTGCCAACTCTCAGAGTAATACTAATGCACTCAAATCCTTCACAGTCAGAGGGAAAGCACAGATACTCACAACCACTAGGAGTCACATTCACAAAACAGCAAATATGAATCCTGGGTGATGGTTTTGACAAAGAGACTGGATAGAAACTAGTATCATCCATGCTGTTAAAATTCTCCTTGCTATTAAAAGTGGGCTAGGCTTATCTGGTTTGACTTAATTATGCATCAAATGCTGCATGCATACATGCCAACAAGCAGAACATAAGTCGACAACAACATACAGGTGAACAGTTTTAACTAATATGCCTGCTAGTGTTGATAAACGTTTGAAGTTGTGCTATTGTGCCTTACTTAAAATGAGCGATATCAAACTGTAGATACAACACGTTGCTGCTGGAATCTGACAGTTTGTACCCATGTGGGCGTGGTTAGGGTCAACCCAAGGCCCTGGCCAGGCTCTGTACCGATATCTCACCTCAAACTACATACAAATACACATATCCTTGTTTAAATTGGCTGATAAAACAGTAAACGTTGACAAAACTACGACTTCATTATTATCTAAACTGACTTAGTAGGTTGTTTGGTTATAATTAGCTGCCACCACGCTCCCGGCCGGCTCAGCTTGACGTTTCCCTTGCTGCATGGCTTGCTCTCGAGTGAGAACATGATGCCAAACTTCACCTTAGTAAAGTAAATATGCTTATCGGCGAAGGTATGTTACTCGTAGAGCAATACTTGAGACATTTTTTCCCTCAATTTTAGGAGCAAGAGATTCTTTGGGCGTACACGTGTTCCACATAGCAGCATCTTATAAATCAATAAACTATCTACTTCTAGTTTTGCTGTACACTACTACAACGTCTGTAAGTGAGAAAACGTTCACCCGAGCCGATTTTAAAAGTTGGCGTTTAATTAACATGGGAGCTGCTTCAGTGTTTTTTGTGTATGCCGAATTTTAGAGCGCTTCCTACTGATCTGTCAGTGCTCTTTCGACCTGTTCTGCCACTCGCGTTCAATTGAAGATAAGTAAGGTTACGTTAAACTGACATTTTCAAACTCACTTTGGGGTTGACAGCTTATCCATACAATAACACGGCGGGCACCAGAGCTATAACCCACCTGACAGCTGTGTGGATAAAGTAAACGCCCTGATACTAACGTATATAAGCAGGCACCTCAAACAAAAAGTGGCTAAAGCTTGCCAGTGCTGTCCGAATGAATTTAAAAAGCTGCCAACGTAAGCTAACGCAGCTAGCCACAGAAGTTGTGTATGCTTGTCAAGCTTCTTCATTGATACACTTTGGATGTGTTGCAAGGCCAAAGCATAGGACACATGTTTGACTGCTGGCCTATTGCACTTGTTAGCTGAATTGCCTTGCTGTAACTGATATATGTATTAATAAAGACAAGTTAACTACGCTGCATTTGTTATATCGACTCTTATTTATTCGCTAACAACTAGTTAGCTGCCAAGTGTGACTGCTAGAACTGACGGCTACTTGGCAAACTAGCATTAGCTGCCAAGCTAACGTTATCTCAGGCATTTAGCCTACCAGTATTCTCTTGAAGAGAGCATTCTCCTTCGGCGGTAGAGTAATTGTGGGCATTGTATTAGCTTGCTATGCCTCCGTAGCTTCACACATGAATAATATCCTCTTAGAGTCAGAGATCCTGGACTGTTTCTGTCTCTTCAGGCTCCTCTCTCTCTCACGTGTTGAAGCCGAGGCCCCCTTCCGAGCAAAATGGCCGACCTGCTTCTCCTCCGGGTCAGGCTGCTGTCTGAGTCTGCGTGCCCATCCAAACAAGTAGGGCGATGCTCGATCACTTATAGAGTGGCTGTTGTGTAGTTTAGAAATCAGGTTTTATTTGTCATAATACAGCAAACAAAACTTAATCAT
Source organism: Myripristis jacobus (assembly GCA_900302555.1). NCBI lineage: Eukaryota > Metazoa > Chordata > Actinopteri > Holocentriformes > Holocentridae > Myripristis > Myripristis jacobus. The sequence goes on from OMLB01014692.1 coordinate 20,302, forward strand.
GGCATTTTGCAAAACATTACAACCAGTCTAAGGATGGAGAGTACCCAGATAGCGACAGGTCCCGTGATCTGCTATGGAGAAAGTCACTCCAAACTGTACTCACAAATCTATCGATTTAATTATTACTTGTTTATCGGCAAGAGTTCCCACTTCGCATAGCACCACATTCGGTCTTTTAGAAACCATTGGGATGGCTTGTAGAAAGTGGCTATTAGATGGCTCACCAAGCAGCACCTTATTTTATGCAATCTCAACGTTTACTATTTGTTGTCGCTGCCAAAATCGTCGGTGTATTTTAGTGAACGGTTACGGGAATGTCAGCTGTACTCGTTCAGAAAGATTAATTTTTACTGAAACAACTAATGTATGCTACAGCTGATATAAGCCGAATTGAAAAGTGGGTCCTGGAGATTAATATATTGGCCTATACCATCTACAGCGAGTGTATATTTGCGTGTGTATATGGCAGCAATAAATGGAGCGATTTTTGAATGAATTTGGCATAGCTCAACCGTCTGTCCATTTAAGAGAGAGGAACGTAAAGGAACAAGGATGGACACATACACTCGGTTGAAAAAAAGTTTTCAAATGAGTTCAATCTAAACTAGAAATATGGTGTTTGGAATGTATAATGGCCATGGTTTAATCTCAGGTTTATCATATCTCTACATTGAATCTCGTCATCGATGTATCGACTATCTTTGCTGCTACTCTGTCCTGCCAGGAATACTAATCAACTGCAGCCCGACAGGATTGCACAGCGGATGAGGGAGCTCGTCTTGTGGCTAAAATGACATTCAGCCGGTTATTATCTCGAACAGTGCGTGTCAGCAAAGGTAAGACAACGACGTTGGAATAATGAAGTTAATGACTGTGATTCTGAAAGACGTGGAGTGTTACCCTGCAGAATGAAACACAAAACCCATGTTGGCTCGGCCTGACCTTAGCTTAGCACTCTAGCTTCTAGCTAACCAAGGTAGCTCTTCTCGGGTTTTTGTATCGGGGCTACGATATAATGGAAATGGGTTTTCACACTTTTAATTGTTCTGTTCATTTTATTGCGCATGTTCTGGAGCCCTAAGTTGACTTTAATTAATCCACGAAACCCCATTTGACTTGACTTTGCTCTATGAACCCTGATTTGTAAAGATATTTTCGTTTGTGGTAATAAATTGACCCAATGTCGTGCTTAAATAGTGACAAATAGCTTTAAAGCTAAAGTGCAATGTTGAAATAAACTTTTACATTTTACTTGTACTGTAACACACAAGCAAACACTTTCTGGTAAATTAAATTGCAGAGGAATGAGCTCTTTAAAACCTGAGCAATTGTACTGTACTTGATTTCCTCTGAAAATGCGGGGAAAGGTGAGGTTAACCAATGAGCAAAAAGAAAAAAAATGACCACAAAATTAGCAAAAATCAACCGAGAGTTAGCAACAGTAACTTTGATTTCTATATTTATGTATGAAAAATATGTGTGTATAATAAATGCTATTGTTTAAATTACAGAATTTACTGAAATTATAAAGTTCAGATCATTGATTCTGGATTAGTGTCAAATTTCCTGTGTGTAATTGGATGTGAAATAATAGTGAACTTAAATTTTGCTGAGGTCCCTCTGAAAGCCCCTCAAGGCCCCTTCAAGGGCCCCTTTGAAAACCACTGAGTAAGCCAACAAACAAATTGACTGTTTTTAATTTAGGGTATTTGTCTGAACAACAAATGATGAGGTTATTCCATTTTCTTCACTGACACATAACAGAGCTGCAGCCCAGTATGTGCCATGCTCCTCTGGGGGGAAGAAATCTGTTCAAACTCCATTCAGAATGTGGCAAATTTAAGGTTACTTGTTGGCAAACATGCATATTTGGTTGAACATTAGCCACATTCTATTGCTATTCTTCGATCAAGCATAAATCAAATACACAAGGCAGTTTAAGTGAAATTTTAATTTTTGGTTTGGCTGTCACACAATACTCTTCTGCCAGAATAACAGCATGGAGGGTCATGTTTTACTGTTTTACATGTTTTATGTAGCTTTGTCAACAAGCTGGATGACATGAAAGTGACCTAGTTTTGAATGGAGCTTTGGGTGTTTCTAAAACCAGACTCTGCCTAATGTCTAATTCTGTTGTCAGTGATTAGCCAGAGTGATTCTAAATACTGCAAAGACTTTCCTCTAGGGGAGTCTAAGGATGGAGACAGAGGACTCGCTGCTCATGCCAACACTGTTTGATTCTTCATGGACATTGTTTCTGTGTTTGCAGTTGGAACCAGATCTGCGTTCACAGCCTCCAAGCCAGACACCGTCAACCCCAACTGGCTGCGAGTGGGGCTTGCCTTCGGGACGTCCGCTTTCCTCTGGGGGCTGGTAATCATCAAATATTAAAATCCTGCTTTTTTCGTGCTATGTTACTTCATGATCTTTTATCATTTGCACAAAGGAATTGTTGCACCAAACTCAGTTCAGAAATCTCTAAGTTGGATTTTGGTGTGATTTTTTTTTTTTTTTTTCTCAACACAAAGAGAACAGCATGTGTCCTATAAGGTTTAAAAAACAAGACTGATTTTCATTCAGAGTAAGAGTTCATTCACCTCAAGACACACACACACACACACACACACACACACATTAGAGTGGATTGGGCCACATATTTTTGTCCGAACCCAACCCAAGCCTGAGAGCGTAACTGAGCCCGACCCAAACCCAACAGGCAGTCTTTTTGTGTGTGTGTGTGTCTGAACCTGACTCGAGCCCCAGATTTTGCTTGTCCTTCATGGCTAGGTTAAATTTACCACCTGAAATAGCCTATGTGTTGCCTTCAGCGTTGTCATTTAAACTTCAGCACTATATAGGAAGATGCCCAGAACAGACAGTAGGACCATCATGTTTATTTATTTTACACCACAATTTCAGTGAAATAACATCGACATGACCAAACCCAAACATACTTTCTAAATTTTTGTCCAAACCCAGCCCAATTTGACAGGTCCCAACTGGCTCAGGTTAGGTATACACACTTTAACACACATACTGTATATACATATACACACTGACTGTTTTAGTAGCTAACTGGGCCACTAGGGGTATTATTGCACATCTGTTGTCTCTCTTGGATAGAAGGAAAGTTTCCATGCTAAATATCTTTTACACCCCAGTTGGGTTTTCAGTATGATTCTCAGAGTCCTGTGCATCTTATACAATGTAGAATGTGTAAAATAGTCTACTTAATACAAACATGAGGAGATGAGGTATAGAGGTGTCTCACTTTCCAGCAACTTGGCAAGCCTGTATTGCGCCTGTAGCTTGATTTCTTAAAAATAACAAAAGCAAAATCGGTAACCTGTGAGATGCATTCATAACTCCTTTCAGCAGACTGTTCGGCTCAGCTATTACCCTGCAGGCACAAAGCTTAACGTTTGTCCCAGACTGGCCTCCGTACTGCCATGACGTACGCTTTTAGATGATGAGAGAGGGAGGAGTGACTACAAAAAGTTTACATATTAATTGGATGCTGCTGTCATCTGCTGGTCAGATAAAATCACAGTCAATTATCCAATTTGTGCTACCTAAATATTCCAAATTCAGTGGCTCAAATGCAATTATTAAAAGTGTTGTGGTTTTTGACTCTGTAATATCATTTTCTTTGTGCCGCATGTCCAGTTTTAGTTTAATCTAAAACAGGCTTATATAATTGAATATACATCCCATCTGCTTTAGTTGGAATACATATTCATTAACAATTTCCTGATGCTCTGTTTCTCATTTCACAGCTTTAATTAGCTATGTTAACTTAATTGAAGTCTGGCGTGATTTATTTTATTTTTTCCAGCTGATCTCAAAGTCATTTAAGTTCTGTTAAAATTCTTAAATTTGGCTCTCAGAGACCTGCAGACACTCTGAAGACAAATGCTTGCGTATTTATTGTAGTCCTGCAAGGAAGTCAAAGGTTTCTGTGATGGAATGCAGTTGAAGAGAGAGGAACAGTGGTTAGATTTGATCGACCTGTTGCTTGTGTCCTCCACCTGCAGCTCTTCAAGCAGCACAGCACAGACGTACATGAATACAAAGTGAGGAATGGCCTGGAATGAACCACCACACAGGTATGGAACTTAGCTGACAGCAGCAATACATCTGGAACTGTAATTTGAGCATCTGAATGTTTTGTAATCAGTATTGTAATATTCTATGGATATTTTGTTGTTCTGTATGAAGACAAAAAAACAACAACAAAAGGAAAAGAAAATAGAACATTTCTTTTTGTTTCTTGTCCTTTGCAGGAAGACGGCAGTTCCACTTGGAGGTCAACCCTCCTTGTAGTATGCAGCTGTTTCTCCCTTTGTTTCAATTTTCTTTGTGTCTGTTCACCAAGTTCTGTCTAAAATAAAGATGCTACCATATATCACATGAAATGTCACATGCTCTGATTATTTCATTCATATGAATTCAGAAACAGTTGTTGTGGTTTACGGCCTTCATGACCTACATAAAAACAGCTGATGCTCCCAGAAGTAGACCATCTGTACCGCCAATGTTACATTTCTGACTTTAAGTAACAAATCATCAAACGTGCTGAGTTAGTGAGGAAAGACTTGTCAGCATCTAACTTGGCCAGCGGGTTGGTGATGGGCACTGAGTCAAATATGTACATGGTTCCAGCAGAAACAAGTGGCACCTGTTGTCCCTCATGAATTATCCAGGCACCACATGAATCTATCAGCAACCAGACATGTCAACCCTGCTGATCTGATCGTTAAACAAAAACTGGATTGCAGATGACATAGTAAAGAGTTCTCACCTTTACATGGTTTCCCATTCCTGATACAATCTCTATGAATCTCTAGAATTAATGAAGGAAATTTAAAAAAAAAAAAAAAAAAAAAAAAAAAGTTGTTAGTGAGGTTACAAACAACAGTCTAAGCTCAAACTCTTAATGCCCTGGAACAGAGCTATGTTTCCCCCAAATGTACTTAAAAGAAAAAAAAAAAAAAGTAATTTTCTAGCAGCAGGGTTGCCGGCATATTAAAAAAAATTTCAATTTCCAAAGTTGTAAGATTATGAGGAAAAAAAACTCGGATATTCTCAGAGATTTCAGTGATAAATTTACAAGAAAAAACACAAATTTATGAGGAAAATACTACAATGCAAAGAAGAATTTGATGAGGTCATCAACTGCAGGCCTGATACACGGCGAGCAGCAGCAAAGTCAGCATGTGCTTTCTTGACCAACAAGTACAATAGCACTAATATATTATATGGATGTGCATGGTAGCAGTACATTTATAGGCTAATAATATTAATAAACTCTGTGCTGTGTAAAAGGTTTCTTTCAAAGGCTGGGGAGATTTTTAAATGAAGACTGATATTGTCATTTACATCAGAACTTTAATTTCCTGGTCCCATGTTACACCCACTGCAGCTCTGACTTGATCTACAGCTAGATATTATTTTGACTGGTGGGTAAAAGTGGTTGGGAAAGCCTCAGTGCTTCAGCAAAGCCCCATTTCCTCATCACCATTTATTCCACATCTTTCCTGGAGTACCTTTCAACAATGCCAGAGACTTTGCCTGAACTCGTTCTACTAGTTTGGAGTTTGCCAAACTAGTAGACTTGTAAACATGCAGAAATGAAAGTTGGATCAAACATGTCTTATGGCTGTTCTGCGTTATGATGCTGGGACCCAAATAATATGAAAATGATTAAGGAAATGTCTTAAAATTCAAAAAA